>JAAGNO010017438.1:0-73593 GCA_033439905.1 Ceryle rudis
CACCAGCTGCTCAGGGCTGAGGGCAACACAGTTTGGGCAGAGTCTGCCAGGATCCCACTGCTGAGCCCTCATCCAGCTCTGCCCATACAAATGGCAGAGACACTTACCCACAGCACTGCTGTGACCAACCCCAGCAAAGGCCAAGAAAGGGCAAGGCTGGTCTCTGCTTCAGGGCAGTCTGGAAGAGGAAGAGCTGGGGCAATCTGTGCCCCCTGTGCTGACACCCAGCACATGATGGAGCCAAGCACAACTGAGGGGAGGCAGCAGTGCATGGGCTCATGCCCAGAACAGTGCGCAGCTGTCATGGTGCCAAATACCAGACTACTGCTTCTTATCACCAGGCTTCTGGACTTAGCCCACCAGAGTTTTCTGTGTTGCCAGAATGTGACCATGTTTGTGGGTAGAGATGGTCTTGCAATGTAAAGGAGACATGGAGAAAGCCATTTCTTCTAGTTCACCTGACAGCACAGGTATGCCTCGAAGAGCTCAGCATGGGAAAGGCAAGGACACCGTAGAGAAGACCACACCAGCCAACAGCTGGAGGCCGAACTGAATGCCACAAAGGCAATATTCAAACCCAGATATTATTCATGCACATGGAACAGTGCTGCAGGTTGCTAGAAAACCTCTTCCTCTGGATGTAGCACCTTTTATCCATTAAGGAAATTTTCCAGATAACCTCACTCACCCCAACTTGCAGCAGCAGACTTCAGGCAACATCCTCAGGAGCACAGAGCAGAAGATGGCAATAAGGCAAATACTTGGACGAGTCAATCTGGGGACAGTTTGCCTTAGAATCCCTTCTCCCAATCTCCTGACAGTGCGTGCAATGTCAGCACTCCACCTGTACAGCTGCAGCACCCAGCACCAACCCTTGCTTGAGACAGATGTAATCAGAGTGCTGCAGCGTCACCAGCCTGTGGGGAGCACAACCTTTCTTCCCCATACGCATCACCTGGCTCCTCTGTGGGCAAGGCAGGGACCACTGACCCTCTGCCTGGGCAGCCATTTGGTCTTGCAGGACATCTGCCACCAGGGCTGACACTCCTGGAACTGCATGTAGCACCAGCACAGCAGAACTGCCAGAATGAGCTGGGAAGCACCAGTGAGACTGAAGCAAGCACAGCAGCCTGCCAGCAGCAGAGTCTTCCCAGAAGCTTCCCATTACCTACCAAGGGTGAACTAGGAAAAAAAAGTTATGCTAATCATTTGCACGAAGTTAACAAGATCTCATTTGGTGCTGCTCCCTCAGCTTGCTGCAGTGTAGCAGAGAAATATAAATAACATTAATGGCAACATCTCAGCAAGAGGCCAAGACTAACTCATAGGTAGCCCAGCTAAACATAAGCCTTGGGCATCTGGATCCAGTAGAGATGAAGCCACAGGATAAATGGGACAGACCAGGTTGCTGTGAGTGAGCAAGTGTCTGTCCCTCAGCCCAGGAAGGTCACCTTCACTGTCACCACCACACCAGTCAAGTAACCAGACTGAGCTTGTGGTCAGATCCTGGCTTGAAAGATCTCTGCGCACACAGCTCTGTACCTCCATGTGCTGCTCAGCCCATGTCCAACCCAGGCCTGATGAAATGCTGTGCCTGGGAGCTCTCTCTGCCCAGGCAAACACCCCTTTAGCATTGTGTAGATACAGGTGCAACATCAGCTCCTCACTGCTCTGGAAATGCAGTGTAGGGCTGGCGACTTCCCTTCTCCTCTTTACAGCCAGCTCCAGCTCCTGGTAGGGACCTGCCACAAGGCACGCTGTATTTTCAGAAACAGTGGCTAGAAATCAATGGGCAAAACATGTACAAGTCACAGAGAGGCAGCCATGAACCTCAGCTCAGAGGAGACTGCTCAGCCAGTCTGTTGCACCAACAAGCCTCCTAACCTCCTAGTATGGGAAGGACAAATGTTTTCACTGCTGAACCCACAAAGTCTAAATAAAGCAACCAGTACTTAAATATATCAGCAGCATAACAGACAGCTCTGCTCTGAGAAACCTCAGCTCAGCAAGGCGCTGAGGTCCTGCTCTGTAACCTAAAACTCAGTGCTAGGGAGAGACAAAAATCACAAGTGCAAAATACTGTCAAACAAACTACATTTTGTCTCTTGAACAAGGTGTCATGCGCACTTCCTACAGGAGGGACATCCACAGAAATTTAACATCTACACCTATGATGCTTCTTACCAATTCTGGACAAACATACCGCAGCCTGGTAGAGACCAGCTCCCTCCCAGCAGAGATGGGCTCCTTGCTGCCCACCCACTGTACCCACAGCTCCCCAGGCACCTGGGACAACTGTCTTCTCTGTAACTTGCAAACGTCTTCTGTTTTCCCTTCTGAGATACTCCAGAAAAAGCAGTGCTGCTGCCAGGTAACGTGGTGTATTTGACCAGGGAAGTGAATAAATTTTGCCCAGATCTGGAAAATGCATCCAGAGCAATCTCCTACAAAACAAGGTAATTCTTTTCAGTACAGTTGTTTCTCTAGATACAGATGACCCAAGGCAGTTGCTTCAGTATGTGAGTATTGGCATAATGTTTGTGTCACTGCATCCTAAGTCATTGCAAAGAAAAGCCAGGCAAGGCTGACCCTGCAGCCTCCCATGTTTCTTCCTCTGTAGCAGCCTTCTGCCAAGTCTATTTTTGGGATCATGAGGGTAAGGATCAGTGTTTTCCAGGAGATGGTATTGAAACCTGAGCAGACATTAACCCACAGATTTCCTGCACAGATGAGTTTGGATCTCTACACTTAAGTTTTTGTGCCCAGTTGTCATGAGGTTGCACTTTGTGCAAATCATGCCACTCCAAAGGTGCCATGTGTTCTCTAAAGCCTCAAGCCAAACCATTTAACTTTCAGTGCCATGTTTCTACACAAACTGACACCTCCTCTGCAGGTTTCCTATGCTACCCTCTCCCTGACCACTCAGTGATATTATCCTGTGTTGCATCATAGCACATTGTGCAACAAAGGGAAGATGGCACCTCTGCCCACTTGAAGAGCAAGTCACCAGACAAGAAACCAACACGATCTGAGTGTGCAGGGACCCATCAATCCTGCTGTAAGAAGAAAGTTCAGAAACGCAATATACTCTGGTGGTAGCATATCATCACTAGGAATAATACAATAATTAAGTCTCCCAGCCTCCCTCTCCAAAGAAGCTCTTGGCAGATTCAGAGATAGAAATAATAAACCTTTCTCATAACTCAATCTCAAACAGTACTAGGAGAGCAGCATGGTGCAAGCTACCTCCAGTTTGGATTTTGATATCCCTGCCTTTCCGCCCCGCCCGGGGCTCCACGTGCCTCTGCCTTCCCCAACAACCATTCTGCAGCTCTGGTGCTCAGGCACGCCAGCATGCCAGCTCTGGGGATGTGCACACAGCTTCTGTCTGGGCCTGCGGTCATGCTGGCACTGGAGAAGCCCAAAAGAAGCAGACGTCCCCTCCAGTCCCAGGCGGGTGCAGCTAGTAAGAGAAGAACATGATTTTTCCCTCTTCCCTCTCCCAAGTTCTCTGGGTGCCAGGCCACAGCCTTTGATGCTCTTTTTCACACACACTGCCCCCCACCCCCCGCCCCCATCAGACCAGCATCTGCACTGCTCGTACTGAGAATGGCAACCCTGCGGGGCTGGAGGAGGCTTCCTCTGTCCTGAGGCAATCCTTGAATCGTAATGTGTTGCTTTTGATTGTTATGATTTTCAGATCTTCTATCATCCATTACATCCTCTTAATAAGGCCTGTAGAGAGTTCAGACATCTGCTTGCTTAGCCCTTGAGCTCAGGAGTCAGTAGCTCCATGTGTCACTCTATATTATCTAACACCCCTTCCAGGTTGCTGGGTTTGGATACTTTCTACCATTCCTTCCAATACTATTAGCATTTCTCGGGAAAACACAATTCCAGGCTTTAATTGCCTTTGGTCCTTCTCTAATCAATTTTCTCAGGCCAGAAAGACACAGCAGAAGGTAAGTTCTGAGGAAGAGGATGGTTAATGAATTTGGAGTGGCATCAGCTGGACCTGACTGAGGTCTGCTTTTCCAATTCTACCTCTTCCTTTAGGCATCTCATTTGCTGGGTATCTTCCTTCTGCATCATACCCGTTGTTACCACAACATGACATTTATTCCTTGTCTGATGAATTAGGAAGTGCTTGAGCACTCCCTTGGACAGAGCAAAAGCAAGGAAAGAAAGACAGCAGTAGGAAGTGGCACTGTTTCTAAAAGCCCAACTGCAAACCAGCTGCAATTCAGCAAACACCATCTCCTGCAGGGTCACCTTTTGCTCTTTTATCTCTGACCTGGAGCATCGGAGCAGAGGCAGCTCTGCATGCTGCCCAGAGGTGATGAGCAGGGCTGCAGGCATTGCCACAGGCACTGTGCAAAGGTCATCCCCCCTCCCTGCAGTTTGGGCTGCAGTGGGGCCTGACCCCACAGGGTTTGGGCAAACAGCAGCATCAGGACTATCATGGCAGTGTCCGGCTGCAGCAAATTTACCCTGTCACCACCACCATTACACCCACTTACTAGCAGGTACTCCACAAACTCTTCCCTGTGATGTACAGGAGGCCCCATCAATCACTCTGGGCTTTCCCAGAGTGGAAAGCCCTCATGTGCTCTCCACAGAGAGCCCTAGAAAAGCCTAGGCAGTGGTTCAGTGTCCTTTCCTGCCTTCTGTGCTACCCTGCCTACCTCTGCTCCGTCCGTGTGGTGGGGCTTGAGGTTTAACTGCCTCTCACTCTTTCTGCTTCCCCAGCCTCCTGCAGGGTCAGTTCTGCCAGCAGGACACATGCCCAAACAGCCCCCTGAGAGATGACCACCTCTGCCCTGCATCTAGCTTGGACCTCAGACACCTCTCCAGCAGCTCGCAGCGAACTCACGGCTGGCCATAGCCACCCAGGCCCCCCACCTGCCAGCCCTGCTGCAGCCAGGTGCTCTTGCCCTGCCTGATGGACTGTAATGGGTTCTGGTCCCTGCTGTGCTGAAGACAGTCACCCTCTTGAGGTGGCTTTCTGCTAGCTTGCAGAAGCTGAGGGAGATAGGTGCAAAGTAAAAGAGAGAAGGATTTAAGCAAGAGCTTAGTGAATCCATCTGTGCTGACATCCATCAGTGTCACTCCCTGGCTGCAAAAGCAATATTTATAAATCACATTTCAAAACTGGCTACAAATTTGTACAAAGAAACAGATGGGTTGGTGATAGCAGTTTGTCACCACTGATATTTATATGGAGGCGTAGAGATAAGTGCAAGAGGGGTGGAACACACGAGAGGGAGGCAAGGTGAGGGACAAAGGAGCGTGCAGCAAGGGAACCCATCAGAGCAGGGGCTGAAGGTGAGTGCACCCAGGGCACTCAATGTACCGGAGAAAGTGAGGGGAGAAATCAAAGGGAGATGACACAAACACACACAGATTAGAAACAAGGGTGCCTCCATCTGCACAGGCAGCCACATCCTCTTGCTGTGGAAGACAGCAGCACTTGGCAATTGGGACGGTCTCCAAACACCCTCAGAATAACCCTGCAGCAACAGATTTGTTTTCCCAAGAGCAGAAGGCGGGAGGCAATGCCAGCTTTTACTCATTTTATGCAGTGTTGCACCACATGCAGAATTGTGGGATCATTTAGCACGAAGGATTACCCTGTGCAACAAGAGCCTCGTCCCACTCAAGAGAGCAGCAGCTTGGGAGGATACAGTGGTGCATGAGCCCATGTCCTGCACCACCAGCTTTCGGGTCACAGCTGAACAAACAGGGGCAATTCACCACCCACTGCTGGGCAGCAAAGCAGCCCCTGCCAAGCACCAGTCATGCATGGCCAGGTCCCTCCTGGCAGACAGGCAGAGATGGCTCTGGCACTGCAGCCCAGGCGTGGCAGACTTCCTGTCTCAGAGCAGGGAGCATGGCCCCTCAGTGCTTCTGGAGGAGTCCGTGTAGGTACAGACAGAGGGGTGTAACTCAATGCACTGAAGCACATTTTCCTAAGGTCCTTCAGAGAAAGTGAAGGAAGTTAATCTCTGTGTGTGGAGCAAAATATTCCAGAGGATTATTGCTTGTTTACTGGTAAGAAGCAAAGGTCTTGTGAACACCTGCCCCATGAGTGCAGGGGGAGGGTCTGGGATCAGGGACAGCTGCACCTTTTAGGACATAAAACAATATCAGTCCTTCTATGATTATGTCTGAAGTCTTTTGCTGCAAGTTCCATTTTGACTGTTCCTAGTAATGCTGAACCAAACTGAGCAAGCAGGATCTCTTACGTCAGCAGAAGGCTCCTCTGATAAGCTCAGAACAAACTAAATCAGACTTTTGAGGGATGAAGCTGCAAAAACAGAGGAAAAAAAATGGCTTATAAAAAAAACCAAAACAAAAAAAACCAACAAAACCAAAGTAGCATTTCAATGTGGTTGGATGGCTTCCATTTGGGTTGGCCACTTTGACGAGTAAGTGCACATGTGGCTGCAGAAGATGCCAGTATCTGCAAGGGTCCCCACTGTACTTACTGCTGCAATCAGCCCAAAACACCAGAGAAAAGTAGGAATCAATCTGATAACTACCTTTCTAGATTGTTATCTTTCATACAAACGCAGCCTGACCTTGCAGTCCACAAGGCCACATAGTAGCCAGGGCTCAGCCAGCAAAACCTGCATCTCACCGTCAGTTACAAAAGCAGGTAGGGATCGAGTCACTGGGAGTCACCCAGACCAGAAGTGTGAAGAACCCCAGAGCTTCCCAGAGGAACAGATGGGCCCTGTCCAGCTGTGCTTCCCGAAGGACAGGACAAGCCTCACAGAATGCAGAGGAACCACCACCCAAGGGGGAAACCAGCTCCGCCGACTGTGTCCCAGGTAACTCGCAATGGTCAAGGGCTGGCTACTGCACGGCTCCGCTGCCTCCCAGGAATCCTGAGCTGCTCCATTTATTGTGGGCAAAAGGGCTGCCCACTCATGGAGTGGCCCTGGGATGACCCATGCTCCAGGATTTACCTTGGAGAGGGATAAATCATAATGACCAGAACGGAAGCACGTTCAACTGTAAATCCACATCATCTCCTTGCCTACAGGCAGGTTGGAGATTTTACGTTAAGAAAGGAAGTGAGAGCCTTGAAAAAACCAAAGGCTAACCAGACACAAGAGGAGCTTTGGCCCCATGTGCAGCAGAGGAGAAAGCTGGCAGAGCCTCCTTGAGGAAATCCAAACTGCTGGCTGACCAGTCCCATCATTTCAGGTTGGTAAGGAGCCTTGCAGAGTACCCAGAGCATCCTGAGCTCCATCCAGCACAGATGGACCATAAGCTCACCACCCTGTCTCCCTCCCCATGGCTGCTTTGCCTGGAGGCTCCAGGACTGGGAAGGGTTCATCAGAGCTTACCCTTAATATCCAGTAGAGAAAAATGGTTGTTGGTGGCTTCGGGTGCCAAAGTGAAGTAGAAACGATGACCACTCTGAGGCTCATCACGGTCCACAACGCTTATTGTATGGATCAGCTGTGGGAATAAAGCAGAATGAGCACCAGTGATGCCTCTGCCACCCCTCCCATAGGCCCTGCTCATAGGGTGTGGCCCAGCAGAGCATTACTAGCTTCTGCCACAGTGAGGGATGAGCCTTTGCCCCTGTAGATAGGTTTAGCTGTAGGACACCATAAAAGTGGTTCCCAGTGTGACAGCAGTTCCTTGGGAAGACATGCAGGTAGAAGGGGAAGGACGGGCAGGCTAGCACTGGTCCAGGAGCACTGCCTGCAGCATGAGACTGCTGCAGGTAATAGTGAGACCGAGGAGAAGGGCTGGAGGACACCCACTACCTGGCCTGGCTTGGCATCCTCACACACAGCAGCTTCATAGGGGGTGGCGAGCTCAGGCGGATTGTCATTCACATCCAGGATACGGATACGGAGAGAAGCTCTCGACACCTGCAAGTGATTATCTGAAACAAAAAAAAGCAACAGAGCTTCAGCAGGAAGTGCCATCTACTGCTAGCAAGGCACAAAACCTCCTCATCTGTTTATCCAGAGGCCATCGCAGTGGCACAGCCGCTGCCAGCGCGGAGGAATGGCACAGCACTGCCCCTCTGCCTGCCCATGGTGCAGGCTGGCTCTGTGGGCCCACAGAGGATCTCTCAGCCTCACCCCATCCATGCTCCAGCAAAGAAACACAACTGCTGGGCTGTGTGCCATGAACTCCCAAAATGCTGCTGTTGGCCTGACCTACCCCTGGAAAAGTTGAGCAGCCCTGAGAGAGTCCCCACTGATGGTGAACTGGGCAGCACCAAGAGGGGACAAGCAGATGCAGATGGGCAAGCATCACACCCCCCATTACACCCTGGGGCCAGCAGCAACAGCTGAGAGGTAAGTGAGCAGAGCTGGGCCATGGAACAGGTAGGATTGACTAAGAACACAGGGCAATGATGAAACCTGTCACATACTCCTCCACTGCTCCACAATGATGAGGGCTGAGTGCTCCCCGTCAAGGCACAAGGCTCCTACCCTGGACCTTGCACGCTGACACTGGTTTTTGCATTGCCATCAGCAGCCTGAACTTGAATCTAATGCTGTCTGCCAGATGGCACAAAGGGGTCATGTGGCAATATCTAGAGCAGCCCCCTTACCCCCACATGCACCAGCCCACACCTCATGCAGGCAGAGGTGCTGTGGGGCTACCCTCCCTTGGGCTTAGCCAGGGCTGCACCCGCTGGTGCTGTGCCAGGCTTGCTCCGCACGCTGGACAGGGATTATGTTTACAGTCCATACACTGCAACGACGCTCTACCCCACACATGCAACACAAAGGTATGCTAAGCCCCTCACTGTAAGATTATAAATCATCTGGAGGGTCTAATGTTTTCTGAAACACTTCGTGCGCTTCCAGAAACAAGAACTCGCTCATAGTCCATCTCCTTTGTTTTACCCAGAGGCTGCAACTGTGACAGACCTGATGCCTCTCTCCTTGCTCAAGGCAGGAGCGCTGCTGCCTGTTTGTCTATAAAATTAATGCTGTTCCCCTCAGATCAGGTGGGGGAGGATCCAGGGGAGAGGAGATTTAGCTCTGCTCCATAATTAGCCAGGAACCTAAGCCCCCTCCCCAAAGCTGCCTTCACCCTGTTCTCATGTTATCACTCCCTCTCACCCAGACCAGCTGCTCTGGTGATTAGATCGCTGGTTTTGGGGGAGGGAGGCAGAAGTCGTGACAAAAAGCCTGGAACTGAGTGTTATTTTAAAAGACATGTTGGTGCAGTGAAATAAACTGTGATTTCTTCTGCAGAAAGAGAAAGGGGGAGGCAGCAGGGTGGAAAGGGTGCCTGAGGGAGGCAGAAGGGTGTGCCTGATGCCCACCAGGGCCACAAACAAGCAGAAGAAAAAAAAGGGTTCAATTCCTTCAGCAAGGACAACAGCATTTCATCATCCCATCCTCAGATGGATAACTGTCCCTGTTGCCCAGCTCTGAAGCAAACGGGCATTGTCCTGGAGACACTGCCAAGAGAAAGATGAGGAAAAGCAGAAAGATAAAGGAGGAAAAAGAGCCCAGGAGGAAGAAGAGCCTGGGACCCCCTTACTAACTTCAAAGCAGAGGAGAGGTTTCTCCCCTGAAGCCTGAGCCAGCTGCAAGCAGTAGCCAGTCCCAGTGCTGTTGAACTCTCCCCAGAACCTCTCAGCACAGTGTGTGCCACAGACACTCTGCAGGACCAAGCTGGGACACCCGTGTGAGCCCAAGCATGGCAGCTTCCCTTTAAAAGCACCCCTCACAGCCTCACCAAGAGGGATGTAATCAGTGTATTTTGAGCTGGGCATAACCGTAGGTCTGTTCTCTTCATCAGTGAGCAGCTGCCAGGAGCATTTTATGCTGTGCACAGTGTAGGGTCATCCACACACCATGGCACAGTGCCCAGGACCCGAGCTGACCCCTCTGCTGGAGCTGTAACTAACATCCCACTCCCCTGAGCACAGCTCAAAGCACAGTTGTCCTTTCTAAATGCACCCTGTCATAAAAAAAGCTCTCCTTTTGCCCCTTCTGAAACTGCTGAAGCCCAAGGCTCACACTTACTCCTGGCTCAGTGACAGGGTTAAAATTTGACATCTCCAGGAGCATCAAGGTTAGAAATACAACCATTGCATTGTTGTCTACTCTTCCAGTGAAGCACACATTGGCTTATCTTTATTTTGTCTGTACCATGATGAATTTGATGCCTCCTCAAATGCTTTCTGTATCAACTTCCCCCTTCCTTTGTGCCAGTACTTGGATTTATGGGTGGAAAATATGAAAAATGTTTGGGTGTATTTGAAAAAGTTATCTCCAAAACATCTCTGAAATATGTTTTCTGTATCTGTGTGGCATAAACTGAGTGTATGATGGTCAGAAGTGAGACGAGAATTGTGGGAGTTTATCTGTACATGAAAAGCATGATGCATCTAACTAATGCAAACTTCACATCTGCAACACCAGAAGCTCTGACCTGTGCTTCCTCTACACACACACCACTATACATGCTCCAGCACGCAAGTTAGTGCTGAGCAGGAAGAGCAGATGACTGGGTGGACAATGGCTGCTGGAAGGTACAGAAACGTGCCCTTGAATTGCTCTGCCAAGCAGCACCCAGGCCGTGGACAGGCAGAGGGTTGCACGTGCCAGGCTAAGTGCAACTGGAGGGGGGGGAGGGGAAATCTTCCAGTGCAGTCTCTCTCCTTGGTATTCCAGCTCAGCTGACTGACATGCAAATTAGTTTAATTATTTCTTCTTCTAAAATAAATTATATTTTGCAGTGGCTGCAATATGTTGTGTCAGGCAAAATTACATTCAATATTTTAAACTAATTGATGTCAGCCTTGAGAAAACCTGATTGACAGCAGCGAGGAAACTAGGCTGCTACCTAAATGCTTTCCTAAATTAAAATTAAACATGCCGTTTTTCTGCATTTCCTTCAGGAGTTGGAATACTATTAATCTGAAAAGACTAAGGGAAGAGATGTGGAAAATACGCAGAACAAGGGGAAGACACTGGAAATACAGCCATGCAGCATGGGAGCTCTAGGCTGATGACTGGCAGTTGCCTCTGCCAACATGGGTTGACTTATTTTGGAGCTGCTGGAGCCTGCTGGGGGTGGCAGACTTCTGCCCATCGCTGCCACACTGACACGTCTGCACTTCCTCCATCCTACAAATGGGCCAGCTCGGGACGAGCAGCAAGCACAGGCGGGAGCTCCTGTGCCAAGGTGCTGCTGGGCAGCAGCAGGCAGTGCAAGGACAGGCAGCGCGCTGGCTTGAGGGCGGGAGAAAACCACACTCCTGCTGCATGGTTATGCTGAGGCCAAGCCTCAAATACTCCAACTGAATCTTCAGCTACATCCCAAAGTACTTTTTCTCAATTAACCATGCAAATAATCTGAACAGGACAACATTCTTGTCTTAAACATTCAGATGCAAAATGTCAACAACTCGCTCTCTCCCTAGGTTCCAAACAGACAACTGCATGCAGGACTGACACTGAGCAGCTCCAGACAACTGCTCGCAAACACTGGATGCTTTGCAGCAGAAGCTCATAGTGATGGAAAGGGATTGCTTGGACACCCCTGCCCTGGCAGGAAAGGATGGGATCTGTGGCTACTGCTGCACTGGGATCCACGTCTTACCTCAACAGACCCTCACAAACACACAATAAAGCACTTTGCATGTGTACACCAAAACCTTCAAATGCAACCACCGCTGAAGCACACATCCCATTTGCCCCCCTGCCTGCAAAGACAGCCACGTAGTGATGTGATAAACGCAGAAATGTGTTCTGCAGCATTGCTGGGGGCTGAAACACAGTTCAACAAAGCCCAGAAAACTGTGGGCCGCTGTTCATAGCTGCAGCTCCTGGGGAGTCACAACTCAAGGATAGGCACAGTGTACGACTCACTTCTGCATCAAAACTGTATCATTACAATACTGAATTAAAAATTTTTACATTATTAGGGAAACCAGAAGAGGCAGGGGTGGAATTTATTCATCACTATGTCAGCAAACTGGGAGAACAAAATGCAGAATAGAAGACTGGCATGGGCCACTCTGCTTTCCAGCAGCAGTGCCACAGCTGTGAAGCACAGGGTGGTTTTGAAGATGTCCGTGCAGCTGCCTGACTGCGAACCAGAGCACTGATAGCAAGGATGAAGCAGGGGCATGCCAGGGGTATGGCTCATCAGACACAGGCGGCTGCATCAGAAACTGGAGCTGAAAACGTGGCTTCCAGCTGAGGGGAAGCAAAGCGGAAGCAGCAGTTAAGTCAAGTAACATATAAATGGCTCTCACCTCTCCTGAGTCCTGCCCAAACTCAGCAGCATGAGAGTCATTAAACTGCATCCAAACACAATGCTCTGATTAAAGGCAGTCTCCAGCAGGAAGATTTATCATCTCAATTACCAGCAGTGGACACAGCAGTCAAGGCCTCATCATTTTACATGAGCAAAGAGGAAAACAGGAAGAGAATCACTAATATTAGCCCAAGGAAGGTAAACAGCTTGTGAGGGAGATGAAGATTTATCTCTGGGAACACTTGGCTTGGTCCTAGGCCAGATTTGCTGAACAGGCCCATGCTTCCTGCTGGCTGCCATGTTGCAAGGCTGAACATTCTGCTGGTCACCAGCCAGCCAAGGCCGCACCCCCTGGGAAGTGCCTGTTCCGGGGGGAGATCTGGCCCTCACTCCCCCAAGCAGCAGCCCAGCCAGCCCCAGGCACAGACAGGTGCCTGCTGAGGCTTTTCTTACTGCTCCTCAGGTGCCAGTACCCTCTTGGCTTATCTGCAGGTGGGCTGCGCACACCTGGATGGGGTCTCTGCTGCAGCAGCACTGCATCCAACAGGGCTCTCAAAGGTGGGGGCACAGCTCTTGTAGGCAGCTGCTCAAACCTGATAGACAGGTTGCCTGTGGGAACAAGTGCTGTCAGCTGGGGCGAGCTGTCCACCAGCCTCTGTGTCTTAAACCCTTCTTAGGACAGTCCTGTCAGCAGGCAGGAAGGGCAGCTTGGAGAGGCTGCAGGGAGCAAGTCCTTGGTGCAATACACTCTAGTCTGTGTGCCCAGGTGCTGGGGAGCAAGGGGTCTGAGTGCCACAGGGAGCAAGGGGTCCCAGCTTCCCACCAGCCCCAAGGAGCTGGGGCACCAGGCATGAGCCTGAGTAGTAGGATGCCTGGCGGGCTCACTCCTTTGCTTCTGCAAAATTTATACCTCGCTGAGAAAAGAGAAAGAATATTTTACCACTGCTCAGCAGGCCCTGCATCAGCCAACTGCAAGCTGCATGCCCATGGCAAACAGCGTGGGGCTCTGCCAGCAGCCCCCTAGCACCAGACAGCTGCGTGCTGGGAACCACCACATGCTGGGAACTGGTGCACCAGACATGCCACGGCCAGAGCAGACGATCCCAGCCGCCTCATGCTAATGCTGCCGCAGCTGATCCCACTGCTCCAAGCACAGCCTGACAGCTGCTGCATGGCCCCACTCTGAAACCCCTCTATCACTTGGAAGGCTATACCTTTACAACTGCCCTTTCCACCAGAGGATTCAGACATAAATTGTACTTTAAATTCAATATCAGTCATTAATATTTCATGATTACAAAACGTTAAGGATAATGTCACTGGGAGGAATGTCTGGGCAGTTAAAATGGATGAGTCAGAACTCACAGATGGGAGAAGTCAGAACGCTGAAGAGTCTCCTCATCTTTTGAAGCAATGCAGCCTGACAGGCTTCCCTGCCGGAGGGAAGCGGCAGCATTTACTGACTCGTTCTGAAATCCTAACCACTGCTTGTAAATATTGTCCTTCTGATTCTTGTCACCTCAAGTTTACTGTGGATGCTGAGTTGTGCTGCAATGCTGCAACCCCCCCCTTCCCTGTCCACCACTGGCAGAGCCTCCCCACAGAGCCCCCAGATGTGCCCCGGCTCTGCAGCGGGCAGCCCTCCCTCTGGTGTGACTGGGCAGCACCTCCACGTCTGCTCATCCTGGCCTGATGCCAAGCAGGCTCACGACAGCACCACACCCAGATGGCACAGAGGTCACCCTGGTCAGCAGGCACAAAGTATCAGTGCAGAGAGGGGCTTGGGACATGCAGCACCTTCATGAATGGCACCTTCATGCTCAGGAACAAGCAGAGAAACAAGAACCAGAACTCATGAGGGGTGTCTTGAAGTGAAGCCTGAGGAAAGCTCCTGCCCACAGACAGACAGGTCTTGGCACATGTCTACAGATGTTGAAAGATGCTTTGCAGCCAAAGCATCTCCCAGGTACTAGCTGTTGGGGGGTGTCAGAACCCACCAGGTCGCAGGCTGCCCTGGCGACTCGTGCATCCAAAACGTGGAAAACTTTGGAAGACATGACAATGCCCTTCTTCTTCCCAGCATGGCCCCTTCTCCATCTTCAGGCTCAGAAAAAGGAAGAACATAGAGCACTCCTTAGGGCCCATAGGGCCAGATCCACCATCATGCATGGCGACCTGCAGATCCCATGAGCCAAGGCACTGTGCAAACACTATGGAGGGCAGCAGGGTGCCCAGGACAGCTTCCTACCCACGGCAGAACACCTGTGGGGTAGCAAAGCCTCCCCCCTTTGCTGCTACGATTTTCTTTTCATTCCTCAAGAGGAGTTTATTGAGAGCTTTGAGCAGCAGGACCCAGGTTTATTCTCTTCTTTCTTAAATGGGAAGAAAAGACAAACAGAACTGATGAAAGCATCCGTGCCAGACTCCAGTGCCCTGTCACGTGGAGGGAAGATCAACTCACAAAACCTGAACAGCCACTAAGCTCTTCCCTTCCAGCTCTCCCAGTTGAGTGTGAGCAGATTTAGCCTGTATTTACAATAACTGCAAAAGGAGCCAAAAAGGAAGGAAGAGACCATCACCAGGGCTCTCATGGGAGGATCAGAAAGGAGCTAATTTCAAAAGAGGACAAAAAGAGCTTCACCTCATCCTCTGCCTGACACTTTTCATGTTGGGCTGCAGGGTGAGGCCAGGCACTGCAGCCAGAGCACCCTGGTGGTACCAACACTGCCCACACCCCTGCTTACTGTCCTCAGCACAGGGCCTTGGGGACATTCTGCCCCTTCCCACTGCCTTGTCAAGCCTGCAACCACACCAAGGACAGGGAGACCAATAAGAAAGGTCACGGGAGGCATCTATAGTCACAAAGCCAGTGTGCAGGTACATCCCAACCACTGTGTGCCTCAGCAGAAGCGACTGCTGGCAGACATCTGTGCCACAGTGCTTTAGTTGATGGGGCATTCAAGCACAGCATGTGGCTGAACTGGGGAGATGCAGGTGATGAGAACACAGACCCCTGGGAGCCCCCAGAGCTGCTCAGCAGGTGCAAACGCAGGGAGTGAGCTGTGCAGGGAAGAGTGGCACGGCTGGCGCATAGATAACACAAATTTGATTACTGTTCATCAAATATACTATTCGACCATGCTCTCTTCTTAATGTTTGAGTCAGGAAGAGTATTTTTAGGTTGTCTAGGGAGATGTCAGACTCGGTGTTGATGCCTTTTTTTTTTTTTTTTGACTTCACTGCAGTGTTAATTAACTCTTGCACCTTGGTCACCTACACATTGAACTCACCCATATTTCCCCCCTTTGTCCCAGTCCAGCACAGACTCCTCTATCTCACCTGCTTCCATCGCCAGGACAGTGATGTTGTGCCACCCTGCTGTCTCCCGGTCCAGGACCTTTCCTGTCACAATGGCACCTGTGTTGGCATCAATGTCAAAGATCCTCTCCGTGTCTGTGCTGCGGTCGATGGCATACCTGAGACCAAGAAAAAGGTGAAACTGAACAGCTGGATGTACCAAGCCCACCTTGCCATCAGCCCCAGGAGTATAGGGATCTAACCCAACAGGATCTATATCGCCACTCTCCTTTTCCTCTGCTGAAGCATGGTACATGAATAACGTGTTTCTACCAGGCTGCAAGCCCAGAGCCCTCAGGTAAAATTAAAGTGTGGCTTTCAGTGCATAAAGTGGAACTGAGCACATACTATGGACAAAGAGAAAAACCTGCTCCGATGGGAACCTTATGCTCAGGATAGACAAAGCAATATAGAAACGATGGGCTGTAACTACACTCATGACTCTGGGAAGTTTTGGAACTATATGTTCAGGAAAAACACCAATCCAAACCAAAGGAGGGCACTCCTGCTGCTTGAGGAGCCCACCTCACCTACCACCCTCTCTCATAATCCTGCCACAGCACCCACCTAAGTGAGAGACCTGGAGGGCAGCACAACATCCCACGGGCAGGATGTGAGCCAGACCTGCAGATAACCTGAATTGCAGCTACAGCAGTTACAAATAGCAAGGTCTCCTCTGAATCCAGACTGAACCGGTGCAACTGGAGCAAGAATCCTTACAGCAAAGAGGTGGGCAACCGCCCAGCATCCCCACAACCAACATGGCACATCATCCCTGACATTTGACCTAGTTTGGGATTCTCAGTTTCATAGGAGGTTGAAGAGCTCCTCCAGGTCCCACTGGCTTGAGCTGCTCAGCAGAGACCTTTCACACTCGGTTCTCATTCTTCTCCTTCAGCTGCTCCAGTGCTGCTCCAACAGCTCCTTCTCTGGTTACCCCATCAACAGCCCACACGCTCCCTATGCTGCCTTTGGAGAGCACAATTCCCACCTCTTCCTGAAGGCCAAAGCTACAGCTCACGAGAAGAGTCAGACACACAGGTTTAGCCCTGTGCCTTTGCTATGACACCACGAGCCCATGCAATCCGTCCCAGTGGCATGTCCTGCATTTCCAACCATTACACACAGAATAAAGCAAGCTAACATTAAATCAGGGCACAATTAGACATGTGTTCCTTGGGGAAGAGACTGGAAAGGAAGCCCCATCCAGCTGAGGCTCTGGAGCACAGCCGTAACACAAATAACAAACATCGGCACTGCAGTTGGAATTAGAAATCCAGAAGGCCTGCAAATCACAAACAATACAGCATAATGTTATTGTGTACAGCATCTTTCACACACACCACATCCCAGAGTGCTTCACAGAATTAAATAAAAGACAGCAAAGAGTACAAAGGATAAATTACCAAAAGGAGGGCTGTGAATATATTAAAGCCTTCAGTCACGTGTCCAACAACAGAAAGAAGATAAATGTAGGGACAAAGCAAGCTGGAAAGCTGATGAGACAGGACAGTACTGGGAGGCTGTGTCAGACAAGAGGAGCAGAGCAGGACAGGTTCTCGGCTAGAAGCACATTCAGGATGGTGGAGGTGCTCCACATGCTGCAGGGCACCTTCCACAAGTGCTTGTCTCTCGCCTGGCACAGTCCAGCTGTGGTCTGGGGTCCATCATCCACATGGTTCACAGCTGAGGAACACCAGCTCACCTTCTGCATGCAAGTATGACCACTCCACACAGAGGCATCAATGGCGTCCATGCCTTTGTATCCCATGCCGTGGGGTGAAACAGCGGCACATGACAGTGCCTCCCGAGGGGCACCTACCCACAGAACCAGGCAGTTCTAGCTCTAATGGAGGCACATACAAACGAATTTCTACACTGTTTAAAGTCTTAAGCAGTACCAGATTACATTATTTATCCCTCTCCCTTTAAGACAGACAGGAGAATGAGAGAGAAAATACAACAGCACTTGCTTGTAGTTAAGGAAAAATATTCAAGAATCATTAAACTGCATCTGCATACATGCACTATTTAGCATGTTCTGCACTTATGTGGCTAGCTTCTTCCCATCTCCTCCCATCTAGAGGCAATGGGGATCTGTCACACAAAGCCAGGTGCAATCCTAGGCATCTCTTAACCAACTGCCAGAGACTTTCAGCCATCCTGCATTTTCTGCCCCAACTCCCATCTGGAAACAGAGCCTCTCCAGGCACATAGCCAGCTCCAGAAGGGACAGTGACACTGTCTTGGCACATACTGCAGCCTCTCATCCATTCACTGCAAAGGGAAAGGAGAGGTCTGGCCACTCCGACTTGTAGACATCAGCCCAGTGTACTGCTGGAATGAGGAACAGAAGCTGGGATGACACCACCTAATATCTCTCCAATAGCATAATAGATGCATTTGCATAACTGCTTCCATTGTTTTCCCACATCACCTGGCCTCCAAAACATCCTATCCTCCATTCCCCTTTTTAACATTCAAGGTTTAGGTCAAGATGGTCAAGATGGTACTTCTCTCTCTATACGCCTTCCCTGTTACTCAGGTAAGCACGTGCCCATTTTGTTCACATTCATGTCATTGCTGCATAAACAGAGATGTCTGCAAAAAATAGCTACACAAAAAAACCCAAACCAGTTAGTGATGGGAGACATCACTGAGCCTGGAAGCATCTGACACTGGCTGCCTGCATGGCCAGAATCTGTGTCATGCCGCTAGTAACCTTTTCTTTTGCTTCTAGTTGTTTTGCTACTAAGGTTGTCTTCTGTCACTTCCAAATTGTCTGCTGAGGACTGCCCATACCCTATGGCAGGGCACAAACCATAACAAAAACCCAATTGCTTTGCCACCACCACCACAGAGAGCTGCCACCTTCTCAACACTGCACCAGGGGAAGGAGACAGAGCTCCAACTGCTGCTGCATTTGCCACAAAAGCAGGGCCAAGCCTGCTTCTGTGCACAATGATTTTGGAGATGGCCTGTCCTGGGGCATCCATAGCTCTTCATCTGTGCAAAGTGCTGTGGAAGCTCTTGAGCACTAGGCTGGCATTGGAGATGGGGACAGGGGTAGCACAGGGATGTCCATCACCCCCCACCCCCACCCCCTCAAAGCCACAGCGCACTCAGAGCTGCAGATCCACATCGCTCTACAGAACAACAGACCTCTCCTCCAAGGGCCTCGTGCCTAACGCTTCACTACAGCAGCTAGGACCAGAAGGTATCTGCTGCACTCCGTTTACGTAATTTTCTGCACAGTGATTGTTCCCAGCTGAAGTCTGTGCTGACCATCACAAGCCTCTTCACCTCTACTAGTCCAGCTTCATATTCATCTGTCCCACTGAACTCGGAGGGTGCTTCTCACCTGGGAAGAGGTAGCAACACTAATCCCTGGGTTCTCTGGGTACTCAGAGGACAGACAGATGCTCATTCTTCCTAAAGCTGGACACTGCTCCGTATCTGGAACAGTAGTCCTCAGTTCTGATTGGCATGCAGACCTTGTAATCCATTTCCCTCTTCCTGCTGGCACTGCCTGTTGGTTTGGATGTTACAAGTGACTGTTTAATTTAGACAGCTTTCTTGGTGCTCATCTTTCTTGTGAATGCATTTCTCAAGCAGCTCGTTTCACTTCACCCCCTGAATGCAACAAGGAGCACATTTTATGCCATGTGTTTTGTTAATAGGGAGCTTTTCAAACACGATGTGAAAAGCTTTTTATTGTGTTTGTTTTTTCCTCCTCTCCCTTTTGTGTTGAAGCAAGTTGTAGTAGTTCTTGTGCTGTTGGAGTCTATAAAATACCCATGTCCAACATGTGTCTCTGGATTTGGTGAATGCCAAACAAGAATATCTCCAAGAACCTTAATTCCCAAGCAACACCTTCCCAGTGCTGATAAAGCCTAGAATGCACACAATCAGCACAGGCTCCTGCTGCATAGAGAAAAACAAAAGGCTCCCATACAAACAGCCTCACATACACAGACAGTCTATCGCTGTATTACCTCATACAATGGCTCAGCTGAGAAAAATTGCACTACACCCAGGAAATGTACAGCTAAAGCCAAAAAGCCAACTGGAAACAAAATTCTTTCTGAAAGAGAGTGGATCCAGCTTTTGTTAGGCAACAAACAAGGATGGAATAAAAAAAAAAAAAAGGGTATATTCTTTAGAACAGTGTTTCCTGCCTGTAGCACCATGGACTTTCATGTCCCCCCCTGAAGACACATGCAGCCCCTCTGCCATGCTAGACTTCAGCATGACTCCCTGCTCCACAACATTGGCATTAGAGAAAATGTGTTCCTCTGAGCAGCCACAAGTTGCTCTCTGCCAGAGAGATGGGGTACTCTTTGGGCATGCTGAGCCCCAACTTTCCTCCCACCCAGGAAAGTGCTTCCAGGGGCTCTGCATCCATACAGAGCTAGGAGAGGTTCAGTGAGCAGTGCCACCAGGACACCTCCCAGGAAGAGGGGAATGAAACACTCCTTCAACTCTCATGTCTTCATAACAGGTCACTGTGCAATCCAGCCCAGCTCATCTGGAAGGGATTAGTTCTCACCCCAAGTGGCCACATACTTGTGGGATAAGCAGATGAAAGGAGAGCAGGGGAGCACTAGACTGAAATGTGCCTCCAGCAGCTGCATCACACTGGAAGGTGCAGCAGGAGCCACACAGCCCTGTGTGTGCTGGCCTGGGGATGGAAACAAAGAGCCAAGGGCACCTCCTTTCCCATTTGGATAAAAATACTTCCCAAACCTTGTTATTGGCAGTCTGGTGTCAGCAGGACCTGGAAACGCTGACAGAGGTGATTTTTACTCTTCTGTCTCTGGCAATCCTTGTTCTTTCCTGCCTCAAGAGGAGACTGCATCTTATCATGACAGGAGGTTGTGGCTCTCCCCTGTTTAGAGGGCAGAGCTGACACAGAGACCAGTCCAGAGACAGCAGCTACTGCAGAAACACAGCCATGTCTTTGCTCCCACCTCCTCCAGCAGATGAGGATCAGGAAGTTAAAGGGATCCACTGAACTGCTGCAACTTGAAAGGGTTCATACCAACTTCAAGGAGCTGAGGATCAAATGCTGGTCCATACTGTCAGGACCAGTTGCTCTCTAATGTATCAAAGGTGAAGTACAAGTACTGGCTCCTTGTAACTGTATTTTGGAGTAGCACACATGAAATGTGAGGTGACTTACTGCTGTCTCCTGCTGATAGGTGAGTGTCACATCCTGGCAGGGTGCCGCAGGATGCTTGCATTAATGTTTCTGCACCACTTTGAAGCTGCCTACGTGGCAAAATATTTTATTAAATTACCTGGCTAGCCAGAGGATAGGAAGGCAGGAAAGGCAGAACAGTACCTTCCTCCTGCATTGGTGCCACATCAGTACGACGAACATAAACCTGCATCTCCACTTGGTACCTACTAAAATGGCCAGGAAGCTTCACCCACCCACACTCCCCAGGAAAGGACCAAGGGAACATCACATGGGTATGGAGCTGCCACTGCTCATGACATCAGGCTCTGTCAGAAAAGAGGAGAGCAAAGAGATGGACAAACAGAGACCAAATGCACCAGGGGAGTATGTGGGATACAGAATGAGCTACCTGCCCGGGGATAGCTGGAGGGAGGACACATCTGAATGTATCAACCCTGACAAGGGAAAAAACATTGCAATTCCCAAGCTGCAGCAGATGTCTGGAAGTCCTGTTGGCTGGGCCCTTGTGCCTGAGCATGAGGCATTGCCTTATCTGGCACTAAGCTCACAAGAGAGACACTCACATAGCAAAGTTTGGGCTCTAACCCTCTTGCTCCTGCAGAGTACTTGAATCTGCTTTTCTCTGCTTCAAATCTCCATCACCTTCTGCACAGTGGTAGAAAGCCTCCCTCCACTGCTTTCTTTTGTTCTGTCTGCAAACAATGCAACAAGCTCCACAGGGAAGCAGCACAAAGAACAAGAAAAAATGAGAATAAGAATAGTTCTGTCCCCAAGGCCCCTTTCCTACAATTACTGATGAGAAAATAAATCTAAGTTCTGTAGCACTGCTAGAAACAGTCAAGTGAAAAAGCACATGCAGACATGTACATACACACACATAAAAAGATTGCACACATCTGACAAGTGAAAGCTAACAGCCGCGTGCACCGGGCAGGCCACAAAGAAATCGGACATGCACCCTGAATGCAGATGGTAGCCACATTACAAGATGAACAGAGGTTCTTTGAGAACATGTCCACTAGACAGCACTGACTAGTGCAAGAGGTGCAAGGCTCACATACAGAGTTCCTGGCATGCCAAGGTTAATTTCATTCACATTCACCCCAAAGACAACTTTTCACATCCAGCTTTGTGACACAATACACTCTGCAAGCTGCCAGGCATCTGTAGACGGCAGCTTTCCATGTGCAAATCATTTTCTGAGTTTTCTAAACATCTCAATCTTCTTTTCCATGAAGATCAGAAGATACCCCTCACCCCACCTTGAACCAGTGCATTCCCAGTGGCTGTAAAGCACTGGAGCTCTGCACCCCAAGCAGCCACGCAGGATTGGATCAAATGGGATCAGTACAGTAACTGAGCTCTCCCTGGCCCTATCCTCCTCCATCCACATCCCTGTCTCTCCGAGATATCATCTTATTGCTGCCTGGGATGAGCTCCCTACACAGCTCTCAAACGCAAAGCCACTGCTGCTCATTTGAAGTGAGCGGCTCTGCACAAGGTGCCTGCAGCCCTGCTGCCACCTGGCATGAGAACACACATTTCAAGGAAATTTTCCACACGTTGAGGATGTTTTCTGAACACCAGCTTTCCAACCCAACTGTTCGTGACTCAGGCCAGTTGGCAGAGCCAGAAGGCTGCTTTGTGCCTTAGGTAATAACAATTTAACAAGGTAACAATCTCTTTAGCCACAAATTAAATGGAAATGGGAAGTGTCCTGTGCAGATAAGCTGCAGCCTGGATTATGTCCCCTGCCCAAATATAAACTCCTCTGATCTTTGATCCCTATGTGCGCGCGCGCACACACACACACGCACACACACACACAAGCTGTGGCTCTGCACCTCCCAAGCCTCACCTCATCTGTCATCCTGCATCGCTGCCCTCCTGCCATTTCTGGTCACTCATCTGGCCTGTGTCAGGCACCATTAGCAGATGCCTCGCTGTCAGCAGCAAGGACATGCAAGCATCACCCAGCCACCATCCCCGAGACTCTCTTGTTCTTCACAAGCCCACTGCTTGCCAGTGCCATATGTCACATGTGAGATAGCTTCTCATGCTGGCCTGTTGCTTGTGCACAGGCTGCCACTCACCTGCCTGCTGCCTATCCCATAGGAAACACGTTTGACCACACATGCATCACTTGTCACCTTCCCCTGCATTGCCCCATCTCCTCTGCCATCACCTCCCCTCTGTCCCAGCTGCGGCCACAAATATTCCGCAGCCACGTGTGTCCCTTGCCCACCACAAAAAGGAATATGATGTGAGGTTTAGGTGGCTGCTTTACCGGACAGGATGGTTTGCTGCATCTGGGTCAAGGGCGGTGACCACTCCCACAACAGAGCCAACGTGTGCATCCTCTTGGACCTCCATGAGGTTGGAGGGAGGACGGAACTCAGGGGGCTCATCAATGTCCAGCACTGAGACTCGCACGATAGTCTGGTCCCGGAAGGTGCCCAAGTCCACAAACCGCGGGTCCACAAACTTGTTGAGGGCCTCCACCACGACAGTGTGCACTTTTTTTGACTCGTAGTCAAGAGGCTGGGACAACAGGAGAGGGTTAGCCATGCCCTGCCCGAGGAGCCCCCCCGCTGCCCCCTCCTTCACTGGAGACATCAGGGACACTAAAGCCACTCTCTCCCCAGGCAGTGCCTCTGCAGGAGTCTGGGAGCTTGTGCTTGCCCTCCCACCAGCAGCACCCACACAAAGGAACGAAGAGGAGCCTCCAGCCTGCTCCCCCCAGGGCCCACCACAAGGCATCCAAGCATGCAGGGCATGAGCAGCCAAGATTCACTGGAAAGACAGCACATTGTGTGCTGCAAGTGAGCTGGTTTTGATCATTAATCACCCTGCTATTATTGCTACCAGGGAGGCGAGCTGAATGCAGTGGCCTTGGTGAATAATCATTCTTTCTTGCCTACATCAAGTGTTTGCTTGATTGTTTTTGCCACCAAAAGCAGAAACAGTCAAAGTGCTGCTGGGTCAGGTACAGGAATTAAGTAGCATATTTCTCCCCTAACAGGTGCCATCAATAACAGCTGTAAGCACCAGCCTCCAGAGCCCTGGGCCCAGCCCCGGCCACTCCTTTCCAGCCTGTCTTCCTGCACACAGGGATGCATTTGGCCATTTGCCCATCCAGGCAGAGCAGGCAGGTCTGTCCCTGCATCTGAAGGCACAAAAATGCAGTTGCCCCTGCTAGAGCAGAGCTCAGAGAAGCATTTGTTTTAAGTCAAATGCAGAAGCAGGAGTTCCCAAAGAGCTCCTAAGAGATCTGTGCCCTCCCTACCCAATCACCTTTCCTCATCTCTCACCTTCTGTATTGTGATGACAGCCTCTTGGGTATTGCTGTCCGTGGTGACTTTGAACATCTCCACCCCTTCTTCATCCTTCACCTGATATGTCATGTCTGTATTCTCCCCGACATCTGAGTCCTCTGCCTTCACCCTCCCAATGGCAGTGCCCACAGGCGCAGTTTCAACAATGCTGAACTGATACATCTCTGGAGAGAAAAAGGTACTGGGGTCACTGGTTCTGCCTTTGAACCCTCTTCAGCTTGATGCACCCCTTTGCATACCTCCCTGGGGACACCTTTGGGCTAAAGGGCTCCCCAAACCCTACCAGTTTCTATAGTCCAGAATGCTCTACGAGGAGAAACACATACCCCAGGTGAAAAAAAAGGGCTGAGGGAAGATAATTGGGAAGCACTGATGTTCACTTATGAAGCAAGGGCTGATTTTGCTGTATGGACACTGCCTGCAATCAGTCTTCTCTGATTCTTTACAGACTTCACCATTTTTAATTTCTGTAAGATGCAGCTAAAATGCTAAGCCTCCTCCAGCTGCAGAACCTTTTCTGGTCTGCCAGCCACATGCTGCTGGCCTCTGCAGCTGGTGTGCACCTGCAGAGGCTGCACCATCTCTCTTTGCAGAGGATCATCCACCCTCTTCGTTTGGGGAGGGTCCCAGATTAGGCACAGGCATGAGCCACAGGCCACTAGCAGTGACTGGGAAAACAGAGCTGTCCTGTGCCAATGCTGGGCAGCATCACCATGTCACATTGGGGCAGAGCATGCCAAGCTCTCATACAGCAGCTGATAGCTGAGTCCCTGCCCAAGCTCCCAGGAGACAACAGCACAACAGACCAGGCTGCTCTCTCCCAGCACTGCTCAGGGAAGGGTCGGGAAAGCACCAGCTCTTATCTCCCCACCCACAGCCCTGCTTGTTCCCAGGACTAGCACCAGGAGCAGGCATCTTGTCCAGGGCCCTGGACAGGTCCAGCCAAGGCAGCTGTCTCTCCACCGCATTGCCAGACAGGGATACATTCAGACCCAAGGCAAGGGAGCCGTACATGCCACCGTACCTTGGTGCTGCTGCCCTGCAGGCAACATGAACAGCTGTGCTGGCTCACCCTGCAGACATGTGCCAGGCTGTGCTAGGAGCTGAGCTTCTGTCCCACCACCCACAAGGCCCAGTGCTCACACCACACTACTGTCAGGACTTACTCTGTGGGAAGCGTGGTGGGTTGTCATTGACATCAGTGATTACAATGGTGACTGTGGTGGATCCAGACAGGCCACCCAGCTGTCCTGCCATGTCTGTTGCACGGATCACCACCTCATACCGGTCCTGCGTCTCACGGTCCAAATCAGCCACGGCTGTCCGGATCACACCTGGAAATCAGCAGGGCAGTGTGAGCGCAGGCAGGTTGCAGAGCATCTTCATAGTCACAGATGGGTTGAGGCTAGCAGGGGCTGCTGGCCATTACCTCACCCAAGCCCAGCTAGATCTCTCCACATACAGAAGGTGCACCAATACCTCACCGATCCTCATGGTCCTTCCCTGGACTCACTCCAGCATGCCCATGTGTCTCATATTTAGCAGCCCAGAACCAGACACAGCACTCAGGTAATGTCACCAGTGCTGAGTAGAAGGGATGGGTCACCTCCCCCGACTGTTGGCGATGCTCTACATGCTGTTGGCCACCTTTGCCATAGGAGCAGGCTGCTGGCAACAACCACCAACATCTGCTGGGCCCTGGTGCAAAGGGGAGTGAAACCTTTTGCAGCCTTCACAGAGATCATGTAAGCAAAAGCTGACCAGGTGGAAAAAGGAGCTCTGGAGAGAAGAACAAGCTGAGGGGGCTGTCAGCCAGGCAGAAAAGTCCTTAAAATTTCACCCTCCCGACCCCCCTGAAGCCCAGGAATGGCCACAGGCCCAACCTGATCCCAGCAAGTCTCTGCAGCTAATTTGCAGGTTTATTGCATGACAAGTTCCTGACTGCTGCTCCTACTGTGGGCTGTCAGCAGCTCCGATGGGTTAAACTCCAGCACTCAGGAGGATAGTACTTCTCTCCAGGGAGGCCAGGAGCAGGTTGAAGGTATGGCTCGGGACAGAGGCACAGGAGAGGAATTGCCCAGATGCAGGGGCTGCACTGGGGCCAGCCTCAGAGAGGCTCTGTAAAAGCCCAGGCTGAGTCACAAAACCCCTTTGGCACAAATCTGCACAACCCACTTATCCTCATCTGTTCAAGCAGGAGCCAGGCTCTCCGCAGTGCTCCTGTGGAACGTGGGTGCTCCGAGCCCCAGCTCCATCTCACAGGAGCCACTGGCCCAAGCGCACCTGAAGGGCCCCCTGGTTGATTTGGAGAAGGACGGTGGGCAGTGTATTTCCAAAAGTCTGTCTGCACAAACTCCCTCTTGTTTAAGCATCCCTCTAAGTTAAGGAGTCCAGAGATAAGAGACATGCTCTGTGTCAGGGGCTGAGAATGCACCAGAGACCATAAAGCTTAACAAAATATGTGGTGTGTTGGAGCTTTTCATGAAATGAAGCCTCTTAAAAACAAGTGTTTATAGGTTTTTGGTAGTCATCTGGGCTTGGGGGAAATGACTGGGACTAAAAAAGTAAAGGAATGTAAAACAAGACAGAGTAGTGAAACCCACAAAACACTGAGTGGCAGAAGTTACAGACTCCTTAAGTCATCCATGAGTGTTTCATTTACATGGAAACAAAGCAGAAAAGAAAGAAAAAAAAATTACTCTGCCCTGAGGTGGCACCAGGGGCACGCAGGAGTGCCTACATGGATACAAGGTCATTAGCGGCACATTTCCAATCCCACTAGGCGAGCAACACCCCACAACAGCTAAGAATCAGGTTAAAATCCCCTCCAGCTCAGGTTCTTAACATTCCCACAAATTTAAATATTATGTTTTTTGTAATTGCTCTCTCTTCCAGACTTTTCTGTTTAACCATGAGCTTCACCTCCTCCTACTGTGAACTGCAAAATCCATCTTTGTTTCACCAGTAACTCTGGTTGGTGTTAGGGAGGATGCTAGAGGGGGGTTGCCTGGCTGTGCGGTGGGGATCCAACCTGGAGGGAACAAGGAGCTTGTCTCCCATGAAGTGAAGAGCAGAAACTCAGCCAGTTGCTCTCAGCAGCTTGCAAGACACTTGCTGACATGCAAGGAAATGAGTAGAGCTGACATGCAAGAAAATGAGTAGAGCATCAAAACCATCCAAGGCACCTGGCTCCAGGCAGACGCTTCTAGGAAGCCTTCAGCCCAACCAGAGCACAGTAAAGGGGAGAGTTGCATGCCAGCAGGCTGAAAGGAGACAAGGGGTGGCTTCAGGGACATGCCCCAAGGCTTCCAGGCATCAGCCCTCCACAGCCAGCAGGTTGCCAATTTCCCTGTTTACACGTGTCTGGTGTGATCTTGTTCACCTCCTGACAAGGGCTGTGGGTGGATGACTCACACCACTGTGGCCACCTTAAGGCGGTCAGAAATGCCACTGAGCTGGGAGGATGACATTCCACCCTGTCTGCTTGCATGACATTACAGGTGCAGCAGGAGCTGGGAACACTGTTCTAGAGACATTTATCTCTCCTTGCTTTCTGAAACTAGCAATTATTCCAACAACTACCATTATTAGGATTCATTATAAAGATATAACCACCATTTCAGATCCCTGCAGTTTCACAGGTCTCACAGATAGGCACAATTTCACTCAGCTTCCCTTGTCCCTCTGTCATTTCAGTTCTGTAATTACCTGGGTTTCCACTGCCTTTGGCTCCATGAATCAAGAGGAGGCTCTGTCTCACCCACCAACATCTGCCTGTTCACACGCTTGGGTAACTCTCAACCCTTCTATCACTTGATCACCGAGGTCCACACTCCCAGACAGCGTGAGGGTGAGATGCAGTGGAGCACTGCAGAATTTCTGCTAGGGAGCATCTCAACCCCTCCAAGGGAAGGCAGCAGGTGTTTACCCTGTGATGGGGCCCTGGGTCTGCACTGGTTCCCTTGTTCAGCCTGGGTCTGGTCAGAGAAAGCCATTTGACCAGGAGTCCCACCCCCCCAGTGCAAAGGGGTCAAAGGAGCACTAAGAGGGGAGCAGTGAACACACCTCCAAGCACACATCCCAACAAGAACTGGAACCTCCCACCTGAGAACAGGCAGGACTGGCCTTGCATAAGCACCCAGGGCTGCACCAGGCTGGCCTCAGCTGGTCATGCTTATGAGCTTCTCCTGCCACTCCACTATGAATACAAAACTGTCATTTCTAGGCAAGTACTCTCTCATTGAAATTTAATCAATTCTGTTAATTAATAGGGTCTGAAGCATTTAATAATAAAAATTATTTATGTCAGCACAATAGTGATGAATTGGGATGAGAGGGAAAATGCTTCTGTATTCACCAAGGCTGTAATGACTTAACCAAGCTACTTGTAATGATATAGCTCATAATATGCCATGCAAGATGGGAGGAAAGTGCTCAGACACTTCCCAGAACACCTCCAAGGTCACCCATCCCAGTGGGGACTAAGTCCAGGCTGTTTGGCACATGCACAGCAGGGCAGACAAACAGCCCTAGCTGGCTCCCATTTTTCCAGTGTCATGAGACAGAAAAAAATCTTTGTCTTTGCAAACGTGCACAGTCCCATCTCCTAGAGAGACGACAGTCTCTGCTCTCCAAACCTGACTCCCAGAGGCTCTGCAAAAGCAACAGCAAGTGATGGTAGTAGACTTATTCTCAGGCCACAGAGGCAGAAGAGACACAGACCTCTGCTGTTGTATGTAGGACATGGAAAAGTCCTCAGCATCATCTCTCCCATGATTCACCTTCTTTCTAGCCAGAACAACTGCCAAACTTTGTCATTCCCAGACACTGCTAACAAAGCAAGAACAACGTCCAACTCAGACTCATCTCCCCAGTTCTTGTCAGCATCTGTTACAGTTGAATAATACAGATACATGGTGGCATACCCTCTGGTACAAGGCACATGTGGCTTTCCAGCATGATCCAGATTAATCAGTATAATTACCAGGAAGAGGGACATTTACAGCATCACAAAAATACCATCAAATCTACTCAAACAGCAATGCTCTTGGGGTCATAAAAACAAAGCAGGACAAAGTACTCAGCAGGTGACTGCCTTCCAGGAATCCCATCACTATGGGCTTTGCTCTAGTATTTCTAACTCACATGTCCGCATCCTCAGGGACCCTCTGGACAAGGCACCTTCCAGCTGGGGACAGTCAAGAACACCACACTCCCTGCCACAAAGTACAAAGCCAGAAAATCATGAAGTAATGTACATGGACATATCCTCAGAAGGTTCCTGGGGTCCAGGGGTAGCAAGGCACCTGCCAAATAGATCACAGATTCCTTACCTGGGCTACACTTGCCTTCAGGGATGTAGAAATACCACATATCTGCCAAGACACAAGCACTGCTTGGGGCACACATCCTGGAGGAGCCCACTGCAGTGCCCTTCATCCATCCCACATGCACAGCCCCCCTTCCTGTTCTTCAGCTCGGGATAATTTGGGAGGTAGAAACTACAGGTGGTCTGAGCAAGGCACTAGGCACAAGGTTCACAAGGATCATGGCTCTTCTGGAAGTAAGGTATAGAGCTGAGGTCCAGAAATTGAAACATTAAGGTTGCATCAGCATAACCAAGATAACTGAAGTTAATTGGAAGGGTGCAGAATCACACAACACTTGTGGCTGAGGGATGCTGCAGCCTGCAGTTTTCTAATGTGGTACCTTTCATAGTGGGTGACCGAGTCCTCTTCAAAACAGTGTGACCCATAACTCCTCGTGCAGCACCTCCTGCACCAGTCTCTGAAAAGAACTGTTAACACTCAGCCTTACTAATAAGGGCAATCACCTTAATAAGCATGGCTTCTCTGCAGGTTCATCACCCATCCTCAGAATCCTCGTCCCTGTGCACAGCTCTAGTGAATAAGCTTCTGGGATATGGCACAGACCTGCATAAACCCATGAGCGCATGCAAGCACGCACATACCGGTATCTGTGTTTCCAGGCACCAAGGAGCATTTTTAACAAACTGGCAACAGCAACAGAGAAGCACGTGCTGCCTCCCACCACCGCATCACACAGATCCAACAGTTCATCAGCTGAATGCAGCATGTACCCAGCAACAGCTCCTCTCCCAGCCTACCCTTACTACCACAGGACTAGGGCTGTGGTCAGTCTCCAAACAGGGCAAGGGTTACAGACAGGTATGGATGAAATGACTGCACACAAATAACCATCAGCTTCGTCCCAGCATGATGGGATGTCCGGTTCTTCCTCACACAAGTACCTCTAAGCCCTCACCAGCTAAGTCTCCAAATCAAGAGACAGGGTCTAGAAAAAAAAGCTGTTTTAAGTAATCATAAATGCCAGACTGCATTTCATTTAGCCTTCTGAGTCCTTCCACCTTTTCCCTGCATAAAGCAGAATGACAGATTTTAAGAACAACCTCTTTGTTTCTGTAAAAAGCAAGATTCCCATGCTCTCTCCCAAACTGACAAGCTAGGCTTTTAAGGAAAGAGCCAGATATCATGAGGCCTACAATGTTTCCTGCTATGATTGTTCTGTAGCAGTCAATATTCCTGCAAAGGGATGGAAAAGACTGCTGGGACCAAGGGCTCCAGGTTGTACCCCCTTCCGGGTGTTGAATATTTCCCAGTTTCCTCCTGAGCCAGGGACTGCAGGCAGCAGTGAGTCTCCAGCCACGCTGGCCAGAGATGAGAAAGGGTATTGCAAAGAACAAGGGAAAAAGATGTGAGCAGGCAGGCACAGCTGCCTGCCAAAGAGGAGATTTGCCCCTATAAATGTGAATAACCTGCAGAGGTACAGAGAATGCAAGGAGATATAAAGCAACATGAAAATTTGGCTTGCAAATTTAAATGCACACTGATTTCTCCTCTCATCTGATTGCATTGGGAGTCAGGTACTCTCTGTGCCCACCTCAGCATTTGAAAAGTATAAGTTAGAAAGATCTTGGTGAGGACTGGAGCAAGAATAGGAGCCATCACCAGTCCTCTCAACTCATGTCCTGCTGGGCAAAGCTGGGGCTCACAGCCTCTGCAGTCACGAGCTTGCCCATAGCCAGTCAGCACCCCGCTGCAGGGTGAGACGGGGGTTTTCTGCAGTGAGACTGAAGTGCTCCCACCCAGAACCAACATCCACCACCCACAGCAGAAGTGGCTGTTTCCCAACAGAAGCAGCCAAGCACACATCTGTGCTGACTGCTGTGAAAGTACAGCCTCCTCCAGCAGGAACAGGGTGCCCACAGAACAGGGCAATGCAGCTAGAGCAGAGATCAGCAGCACCCTATCTGCAAATGGAGGATGAATGAGGAAGGCAGCACAAAGCCTAGATATGACTAATGCCTGCATTCTCTTTCAAGAAGCCATGGGGATATTCCCATAGCTGGCACAGAGAATCATGTCTCCAAAGTCTGTGCATATAAAACTCCCCACTCATACAACAAAAAAGCCAGCCTAGACCTTCAACACATGCAACGTAAGTTCTGGAACCTGATTTGGGGTACACAACACAAACCCACATACAGTTGCAGTGTCTGAAACTTATTTCTTAGTGTCTGGTGTATATGAAAGAAAGAAAAGCTCCTGTGCATCAGACGTGTTTTTTCTTTACCATCGTTGAACACTGCAGAAACTAGAAATCATTCTCCAGAGCTTTGTGGACACCAGCAAATGCCATGCTGCAGCTCCCACTGTTCTAGACTAGTGGGCCCATTTAGTTGCTAATGTCCCTCCAAAATGATACCTGAGACACTATGGGAATTCGGGGCTTATTGAGTGGTAGGACTTGGCATAGCTTGCCATCCAGACCATCCAGTTATGCCTCTGAAAGGTCCATCAAATCCAGAATCCCAGATGAATATTACAGCGAGTAACATCCAAGAGCAGGAGACAAACTAAGCAACCTATACACAGTCCATATCCTGTACTCAAGTGTGCAAATAACACTTTTACTGATAACACCTTTGCTATACGAAGGACAGTGCAAAAAGATCTGTTTTGTAAAGGCAAGGAAGAAAGAGAACCCGTGCTGGGCTTCAGTGGTGTGCAAGAGAGCTAGTACATGCCTGGACCTGCAAGGAAAGGCAGAGGAGGACGACAAAACCAAAAAGAGAAAAAAAAAATTGTTCTTCATTACCATATATTATAAGAAATGTAACATGCCAGGTTTTTATGGTTCTTTTTATGGCCATTAATAACAATGGTGGCTCTGAGAGTTATGCTGTTGCTATGGATAATTAAATCTTATGTTCAGGGCAGAAGTGGGGCCACTTTGGGCAGTCAGATCAGGATTCCCATGTGGAGCACTAAAAACCTACTCAAGTGCAGCCTGAGAGCGAGATGGGATTTGCTTGGGTGGATGTGCTGGCTCCTGGCCAGTACCAAAGAGACACAATGAAAACACATCCCCCTTGGCACCATCAGTCCTGTACCTACATTCCCAAGCAGTGCAGCCACGCAGGCTGACCCTGACACAGGGCATGCAGACCACGCTGGGCATCAGGCCACAGTGGTAAGGACAGACTGTAGCCATGGTGAAAGCAGCTGATGGCCAGATCTGCACACCACATTCCTGGAGCCCAGGCGAGGCAGATATGAAAGGCTATTCACAGCTCAAGACATCAGAGTCAACACCAGTACCTGCTTCAGCAGTCATATATTCTGGAAACCAACATGCTCAAGAAGAACTGAGGGCTCTTCGGCATTCTGTCAGCAGTTTTGCTTTTATGAATCACAAGCAAGTTGAACAGTAAATCAAACCCCCAGTATATGAAACAGCCATCTTGAGAATTAAGACACACAAAGTCAAGGAATCAAGAAGCTTGAATTCCCAGAGTGACATTAATTCTCACCACAGTCCCACAGGGCACATTTTAGTTTATGCCTTAATACAGAGCATTCACGTTGTTGCAGGAAGCTGAGCCTCTGCACGTCCTGGCTTGCGCATTTTGCTCCCAGTGCTCCCTCTGCATTCTATCAGCCAGGCTTCTGCTCACACAAAGCTGTCTCAGATTAACAGGATCTCACATGCACCTGAATTTTCAGTGTTTAGTCCACTGTTCATCCTTCCCTCCCTCAATAAAACAAAGCAAATCTGGGAGAGAAGCAAGCCCAGGTACAGCAGCTTCTGGGCAAGGAGAGGGAAGAGCCCCAAACTGCTTCTTGCACACTCTCCCCATTGCACCAATCTCTGTCCAGGAAATGGCATTTTCCACTGCATACCCCAGCTCTGCTGTCAGGTGTACTTAGGAGCTACCGAATTTGAGCTTTCCCCCTGTGGCAACCAGAGCTGGTGGTGCAGACAAGGCTGTAGCTGGCTCATCCATGCACACCAGACTGGTTTTCAGGAGGTGCACAGTTTCACACAGAGGCTCAGGCACACAAACCTTCCTTATACTCTCCTTATGCCAGAGCCTCCAAACAAATTTCTCTCTGACTTACATAAAAACAGCAGAAAAGATCTGTTAACAGATCTGGCAGGCAGACACAGGTCAGTCTGACAGTCTTGGCACTTCAGTCCAAGGATTGGTCTTAGCCTGTGTCACTATGGCTCAGCAATAGGGTGTGTGTGGGACTTCACTGTCCAGCTTTCCAAGAGCTGCAGCTACCCAGCATGCTTGTCCTTTGACAGTTTTTCATTAAACTGTGGGTACTTTAGTGCATGCTTTGTTCCTTTAAATACCTCTTATTAGCATTTGAGTGTCTTCCCTCCTTAGAAAACTTGCAAGGCTCCCATTAAGGGTAATGAGAGTCACACTCCTGGGAGGCAAGGAGAATATATACTCCAACATCTCCTGGTTATGATCTACTCTAACCAGTATGTCAGAGCATCATCTGCTAGGGATTTATTACAGAGGCATTTTACAACAGACTCTATTATAACTTATTAAGGAATGGAGCAGCTTCTACTGTTCTTTCATTAAATATTAATAGAACATTTATAAACCGATCCTTAATTTAAAGTGTTACCTTTAATCAAAGCCCTGGTGATAACAATGCAGCCTTTGGTAAGGCCCCTCAGGTAGCACTTAAACCTTTCACACTGAGATTCTATGCGCACTCCTGCCCTGGGCATAGAGCACAGAGGAGCTCTAGCAGGTGCTGGCATAGGCAGAGCACACTGGGCTGGCAGCTGCAAGTCTTGCTTCATGGTGCTGCCTACTGCAGGCATTGCCTGGAGCTGGGCAGCATCTTGCACATCTGTCAAGCTTCTTCCCCAGCACCCAATAATGCCCATGGCATCAGTACCCCAGCATCAACAGCCGGCACAGAGGCACAGGCTGGCTGGCACACAACCATGCACTGACCAGATGTAGGAAACATGGCCATGGTCTGGTCTCCTGACACCCCACACTGACTGGCCCTGCCCAGCTGGGTGCTGCTCACCTGTTTTACTGTCCACAGTGAAGTGCTGCTCACCCTCCAGCACACTGTAGACTACCCGGGCACTGCTCCCGTATGTGGGGTCATCAGCATCAGATGCCATCACCTGCATCACAGAGGTGCCTGCAGCAGGGACAAGGAGGAAAACAAAAAGTCAGGGAGGAGGTGAAAAGAGCAATGTAAACCTCAGGGGCCAGGGGCTGGCAGAATGGAAGAGCAGGGGCCAACACTCATCACTCACACATGCTGATGAAAAAGAGAACAGTTGAGTGCAAATGCAGCACTACTTCCCTCCAAAAGCCTTGAGACAGGACTCCAAACACTGCTGCAAACGCCCCTTTTGTCCTGTAGAGTTGCAGGAAGGATTGGACTTTGGGCTACCTCAGGGCTGCTTTCTAGGCAGAACCTGTTCCCCAGGAGACCACTGGTCTCAACAGCTGGGAGCTTTTCTCACAGCAGGATTCTGCTGGACCACCTGGGAAGGAGCTAGGGATGAGACTATCACCACAGCTGCCCCTTTCCTATCAGCACTGAGCAACATGGTCACCTCCAGCCTATAGAGAGACCTCCCAGCCAGTGTGTGATCCATGCTGCAGCACCACATCTCTGCAGCAGACAGCCCTGCAAAGGGACAAGAGCCATGGGAGAGGACAGGCTTTCAGTTGCCCAGAGCCAGACACAGCACCACGTCCTCATGCTCTACACGTAGCAGGGCAGGAGAACTATAAATTGGATAAAAGTCCATCAAAAGTCTGCAATTAAGTTATTGATTTTCAACACTGCCTCATTAAACCGGGTGCTTCACTTCAACTGTCCCTGTGATGGCTTTAATTTGACATCATGTTCAATTTTACAAAAGTGGGACCCAGGATACGAGAGCGAGGACAGGGGCTCATAAGAAATGAGGGGCTGAGATCTACAGAGACAACAGAAAGGAAAGAGGAGGGTAGGCCTAATCCTGCCTATAGACACCTCTGAGAAAGGAGAGGGTGTGACAAAAAACCTGCAAGGACAGTTCTACCTCTAGGACCAGACTCGGAGCATCCCTGTCCCAGAGGTCAAGTACTGGCACCAGTCAACTCTCTGGTGGGATGAGTTGTAGGATGGGGATAAAAGCCCTGAGCTGCTTATAGGAAAGATCAAACCAACTGGAAAAATCCTTGATGCAACATACTGCCAGGGCCAAGGGAAGGCAAGACTGGCAGACAATCTGGTAATTTATAAGAGGTAAGATCCCCCAGCAGTGATTGCTGTTAAAAGGCAGGTTTTGCTTAAGAGATGGCAAAAGGGGACAAAACCAGCCCAGACTGAAGGGGTCAGGAGACAACATTTCCCAGCTCACACTGCTGCATCCAGCAGCTCTGCTCTGCCTCATGCATCTCTTAGAGCTGCTGTGCCACCAGCTGAAGACCAGAAGTACCACACCCGGTCCAGAATCCTTTCTGTTCTGCAGTGCAACCATCCATATGCTGCAAAGAATCTCACAGGCTGCTCTTGGCTAGAGCCGTGTCATGAATAACTCAGAACCAGGCTTACTACTAGTTGTAAGCATCTGAGTCTAGACCCACTGCACATCCAAACACCAGAGGTACGCACAAATTCAGAAGCAGCCTCTGTTCCCACATCACAGTGGGCAGAAGTTGAGCTGGAACCATCCAGATGGAGGATAAGGAGGCTCCAGTCCCTGATGGCTTCCTCTTCCCCTGTCAGGAGACTACAAACTCACAGTTTGAAGGCAAGCCAGGCAGCCAGGGCCCTGCTTCTGCACCAGCCCACCCTGGACTCAGGCAGGAGACAAGACAGCAGAGATGGCAATGCTGCTGCGAGCAGCTTGGATGCACCTGCTTCCCCAGTCCAGAGCACTTCTGATCTCCTGGAAAGGGTGTTCACTGAAGAAAATGAGCAGTTACCATGGTCATTTTTCACTCTCCCTGGCTGCAGCTCTGCTGACAGCATGAGAATCCCCTTCATTGCTCTTCAGCAACAAGCTAGTTCAAGTCAACTTACTTATGCTTTGCTGTCTTCAGTGAAGTTACGGTCCATCCTTGCCAGGCACATACAGACTGGCCACAGCAGCACTAAGCTCCCTGCCTTGCAAACAACTCTAAGAAATAATATTGCTGAATTTCCTCGAAACAGTCTAGTCCAGCTGTCCAGCATCTTCTCTTAACCCCTACTTACTGCTTTTCCACCCCTCTCTCCCCTTCTTTCGATGTGAAGAGCAAAGGTCTTGAATTCCAGTTTAACCCTAAGGCCTTCTTCCTGCAGAGACAAGCCTAGGAACAGTGGTTCCAACCCCTGCTCTGATATTAGTCCCTGCTCTCCAAGCATAGAACTGCCCACAGCAAGTATAGCATGTACGACTTTTATTTAGTTTTTTTGGCATGTGCCTTAGCCATAAAAGATATAATAATAAAAAAAAAATCTCATCATCCATCATGAAATGTATAATGTGGCTCCTATAACTAGGAAGCCTGTACTCATATCCAGAGAGATAATTAGACAAATGAGATAAAGACCTTGGCTCCTCCCCTGGCCAACTCACCCCACAGAATCCAAGGAAACCAATATTTTTACATAGAAATTAATGAGTCAGGGTCCATCTCTTACTCTCCTGCTGCAAAGATGTGATCTGGGACAGCAGCTAACTTCTCCCATAGCCCATGCTGGGGCTCAGAGCACCCAGCTGACCCAATGCCTGCAGGACTGGCTGCAGGAGAGGACACAGACTCTGTCTGCCAGCCATCCTCTTGCTCCAAAGGCCCTGCCTGGGCTGGGCTGTCCCAGTTCCACACCCTGAGCTGTTCTGGAGATCTGCCAGGAACATCAGCCTGCCCCTGACTCCGCAAGGCCAGGGATATTAAACTCCTCTGCTGCACACAGCTGGGCTCAGCAGCAAAGAGAGAGGGGCTGCCAGCACCCAGCTCTGAAAGACAACTGACAATACTCCTGAGAGCTGGTGGGATCAAGAAGCCCTTTCTCTGCAAGGACCTCCCCCACTGCAGCCCTGCTCAGCTGCCCTGCTGCAACATGGGCTATGGCAAATAGCAGCTCAACCCTGAGTACCTCGGCTTGGCTGGACAGGACTCTGCAGGTCCTCAGCTCTGCAGAGTGCCTTAGAAATACTAACGCAGACCTGTTCTGGCATCCATCACCACCATCCTCACAGGACCCAGAGCCTCTGGGGCCAGTCTCAGGGATCCTGGGAGGTGCCATCTGCCTGCATGCAGAAGGCTAATGGCTCCAAACCATTTAGTATATGGCACTGGCTCCAAACACGTTTAGCTAAAAGAAACGTTGACAGGCAAACTCAGACACGTCCAAGAGTAAAGAGGCCCTGCACTGAATCCACAAGCAATCCTCCAGGACCCATCACTTCCCCAGGGACAAAATTACAGCCAGACTCCAGGCTTGTAAAGAGGCAAACAGGTAGCAGGAAAAGCCAACACTTGCTAAATCTGACAACCCCTCCTCATGGCAGCCTTCACCCCTTCCCTGACAGAGGTAGGAGCCTCCAGATCAGCTCTGGGGCTGCAGCCTGCACCTCCAGCTCAGCCTGAGCCCAAAAGGACAACTCTCTCCCTACGCTTAAAGCACCTTTCTGTGCCGATCCGACTAGTTCCAGGACAGCATATGGTCATTTCAGCCCTGCAGAATATAAAGGATCCTGAGGAGTGCTTTGTCATGCAAAGCCACACACCCTGGACTGATGCCAGAGTACAACACTCCCATCGCAGGGACCTGGTTGCTGTAGGGGTAGGGGACAGCTGAGAATTTATAAACAACACAATTTACATCTTTCATCTTGCCCCAACATATGCAGTGGCTGATACACCCCAGAAACAAGCAGGGAGGACATCGGGGAAGCAAATAAACCAAAGAAGCTTAGAAATTACTGGAGCAGAATTGAGTTTTTTGCAATCTCAGGAACATTCTGACTTGGTAGAAAGCCAAATCCAACCCAGAGGAGATTCACTGCAGAGCTCTCACACCCAGCAGGATGAGCCCAAGGGATCTGACCTGGCTGTGGTGGAATTGCACAAGCATATAACTGCAGAAACATCCTTTGGGATATCTGTCCAGAGAAACCCATTACACAAGGCACACCAGCCGCTGGGCACCAAGTAGGTAAATGTGGTGCCCTGGGGAGCAAGCCAAAATATTAAGGGAGCATAGCTTCCCTGAGGGACTTAGCACATGCAGACTGGATGAGAGGGTGTAGCAGGTGATCAGACACGCAGGGCAGAGGACTCAGATCTTGCCCTGTGACCAAGAGTGCAGTGCAGAAAGGGAAGGGGTAGGTAGTCACACTGAGGACCAACAGGCAGGGCAAGCCCCAGCTGCTTGCCACCCCAGCAGCTTCCAAATGCATGCATGTGTTTTGAGCAATTTCTATCAGGGAAAAAAACAAGATCAGACTGCCTGCAAGTGTTCTGGCTGCATGTTAAATGAAGTATTTTTCTCTGCTTCCAGTGGGGAGATTAAACAATTTATTTTCACAATAATCACTTCTGCATTCAGCCAGCTTTGTGCTAGAGCCAGGGCTTGACCTGAAGTTTCTGTCTGTACAGCCAAATCATCTCTAATCTGGACTTGATGTTACACAGAGAAATAAGGAGACCAAAATGCACCAAGGGAGGAGTGGTGTTCTGGTGAGAGGATGCACATTTCCTAGCACATCCCTCACTCCAAACAGCTCCACAAACAGCCCAGAGGTGAGCTCTGGGCTGCCAACATCCACTGTGTGCAAGCAACAGGCTGTCTTTCAGGAGGCACTGTGTGCTGGATGTGGGCTCATGCCTGTGTGTGGCTGGCAGCTGTGAAGCAGTCCCCCTGGAGCTCAGGAAGAGATCCCAAAATGCAGCTGATTTTAGCATCTCCTGCTACAAAGCGAAGCTTCTGCAGTTCCCAGCATCACTTCTGCCCCTTAAAAATCCTGGACTCTGGGCCTACTTTCCTGACCATCTTGCATCTGCTATTTTTGATCCATCGGAGAGCAATAGAAACCCCTCCTCATTTCCCTTTGCAGAGGTTTACAATGAGTCTGGATGAGTTCATGGAAGACAGACACTGAAGTTGACTAAACTTACAGAAGCCATCCTTAGATGAAGAAATCACCAAGCTGAAGATGGTTGCTGACAGGGAAAATATTAAGAGCATCACAGATGCTGCGTGCTGTTCCTCCTCCATAAGCATACACTTCAGCCACTATCAAGACAAGATCCTGAAACAGAGGACTTTAGTCCACCCTGACTTAGTCTCACAGTCTCAAGCAGCACTTGGATGCTGTCACTGCCAAAATGTGCTGCCCTGGCCCCAATGCAGAGCAAGGGGCAGGTGTGTTGCAAAGCACTCCCAGCTACTCTGTGAGAGTTTGTGCAGTTCTCTCATTTGTTATTACCTCTTAGACACTAGGAAATCAAATTACATTCCCTCCCAATTAGTACTCCATTATGCAAATAATGTCCTTTGATCTGCTCCTGCTGTCACAGAGCGGATCTGACTGTGTATGTTTTATTCGTCTTTGTGCCCCAGGAAGGTACCCACCTCTGGAAACTGGGACTATGCTTTTGGGAGGGAATGAAGAACTGTGGCTGATAGTTGCTGTGAGTGAGGAGAAAAACCACCCACCTGGACTGTTCCAAGTGAGGTATGGGAAGACAGGAGCATGAGAGGAAGAAGAAGGGGATCAGCCTTCACCTTTCAGGACGGGCTGCAGTGCAAAGGCTGTCAGAGCAGCAGAGAAGGGAATGAATAGCTCCCCACAGACAAGCTCCAGGCTGAAGAGTAGCTGTGGCCCTGGGATGGCCCCATCCCAGCCCCTTCCCCAGCAGAAGCACAGATGAACCAGAAACCCCAGTGATACTGGGAAAACACCTGCACCCAAACAAAGCCGACACCAGGCACACTTGCCAGCAGGTCCCCAGGCTTTGACCTTGATGCATTAATAGCCAAACCAAGCTCTCCCCAAGCTGCCCAACCTTCCTATCCCTGCTCGGCCAGTACAGAGAATCACCTCCATCCACATTCAGGAAGCCAGCAAGGCATGCTCCCCATTCACTCTTACAAAAGTATCGCTCGAGTCTGGGGTGGATGATCTGTCCAGCTCAGAGACAGCAAACATCGCTACCAATACCAACCACAGAAAAAGCCATAATCACTGCTGCCCCTGGCCTTGATGCCACAAAAGGAGCATTCCCACACAAACAGGGCCTGGCAGGCTATTTTCCACAAGAAAGTCCTGAACCTTACATCCTTAGCTCAGGCAGCATCCCATGTCCTGCATCGTAAACCCTTTCTACAGCAGCTGGATCTGAACTTCAACACACCAGGTCCATGACCAGCTCTAACTCCCTCTGCGTCCACACCAGGGCCATAGTGCGGGAGCAGAGCAGCTGCAGAGACCCAGAGGGTTGAGGGGAAGCTACTTCTCCGGCTTGCCTGTTTATGCTTTCACAGGATGTGTCCGTCCCATTCTTTGCACTACCTGTTCCTGGGCAAAGCACATGTAAGCCAAGAGAGTACTGGGAGGGAGTTCGGGACTTTGAGCAGCTGCATGTGGCTACCCTCCAGCTCTGCGTTCATACTGCAGCAGACCATGCAGCAGCAAAACTTGAGTATGCTGTGTGTCTCTCCCTGCCCTGTTAGCTGGGCCATCTCAAGGGCTAGGTTGCTACAGAGGAGCCCTTATGTTTCCTGGGCTGGCCAGGCTACAGAAAACTCCAGGGCTGTTGGAGGTAGACAGACATCAGACGGGTAAGCTGAACAGGCTCTTGGCTCCAGCTCCCCTCTCTGAGCATGCAGCTTGGAAGCACAGCCCACGCTGTTCACAGCACTTCTCTTTAAAGTTCTGAGTATTTTAATTTGCAGGAATCGCCTCCTTTCATGTTGTGAAACCATGTTTCTTTCTCCCTCTGATCTCTAATTTCGCATAGAAACTGTCTCCTTTGATATGTCTTGTTCACATCAGTCTGATCAGGCAGCTCCATAATTGTTAGTGATTTTCAAAGAACTGGGATCCTTGTCTAATACTCAGAGTTGAGAATTCCTTCCTTTTAAAATGTTGTTCAAGCAAAATAGATTAATTTAATTTCTTTCTTCCCTTTGGGAACAGGATGCCTCCTGCTTAGCTGCCCACATGCTGTCTTTCATTTCTCCAGGAGCACATGGCTGTAGTTCAAGCGGTCACTCTCAGACTTAGGAAAGGCTTTTTGCAGGTAAACGGAAGAGGAAGGAGAGCTTGGGATGCCTCAGGAGAAATCCAGACAGCAGCAGCTCCTCTGAGGTGTGCAATTGCTGCACATTTGTACCTGATGGAGGCCATGCACAAGTCTCACAATCTGCTGCACATTAAACATGGAGAGCCAGATCTCTGCCCTGAGGCAGCACAGACCCAGACCCAAGTACCATCCCCTGCACTCTGCTTCCCAAGTGCCCCTACAGCCAGACCTTCCTGCATGGCACATCAGGACCCAGCAGTTTGGTTCACCTGACCTACAAAGTCATTCGTGCAGCTTGGCCCTGCTCCCCCACAGAGCTCACTGCCTTCCTGGCACTGTTCACTACCCTCCTTGCTCATTCATCCCTTGCCGACAGTGCTGGGAACCTGCCTTAGCTTTGATGTCAGTCAGCCTTTTGCAGGCTGTCTTCTACCTTGATGGAGCCTTTTGGAGAAGAGTGATTTCTAGTTCCCTGCCTGCACCGCTTGCCAACACCCACAGTCTGCTGCACACTCTGGCTTGTCAATGGGCGATAACAGCCCAACATGGATGGGGAACTAACAGCATGACACTATGGGCAGTGCAGCAAGCCAGCCACTCTCACTGGACTTGAACTGTGCTCAGCAGCATGGGCACCCATCATTGGGCCAGCAGAGTGAGCAAGGACAGCAGTATTGCAGCTCATGCAGCACCTTCCTGTACCCCTCCTGACATTCAGGTGAGCCCAAAGCTCAGGGCCCCACTCTGCCATCCCTGACTGGTTGGACTCACAGTGTCCACAGGGAAGCCACATTTCTGTCACAGAGGACAAGAATCTTCCAATCTCAGACAGCAATGCCTGGGCCCTCTGAGGAAGACTGGAAGCCAGAAAGAGGGGTTCAGTAGTGCTGTGTGGGGATGCATGAGGGGATGGCTGGGCAGCTGCAGAACTCTGAAGAGTGGCAAAGCAGCAAACAGAGGATGGCCCGCAGCGGGGCTGGGGCACAGGCAGTCAGAGAGGGAGAAACATCACTCAGGTTTATCCAAGCCACAGGCAGCCCAAGCCCCTTGGCATGCAAGGGCTCCATTGTGTCCCCCCCCACTTGTCAGCGTTTGGGTGCAAAGGGGCTCTGCAAAATCAGGGTAAATGCACAGTGGGCAGCTGTCACTGCCATGACCTGTCTCCGGGGCAGAGCTTAGGGCTGAGACTGAGTGCTCAGCCACAGGCTGACAATCAGCTCAAAGGATTTATTCACTTGTTTTCCTTAAGCCACCTTATTTATTTTTCCCTTTTGTCTCCCAAGCTTTGGTTTCATCTGGAATCCCTGGGATTTTCATGCAGTTTTGTAGGGTGTAGCAGGCTCAGATTTTGACAGGAAAGAGGTGCAGGTTTCTCAGCCCACCTCCTCCCACCCAGGAGACCTACCGACAGGGGACAGCTCAGCCACACTGCCAATGTACGGCCCCTCGAGGAAGCGTGGCTCGCTGTCGTTGATGTCCTGCACCTTGATGATGAACTCTGACTCTGGCTCCAGCAGCTGGTCCGTCTGTCGGTCACGGGCCTGAGCCCGCAGTGTGTAGAAGGTTTTCTGTTCCCGGTCCAGGCGCTCGGTGGCATGGATGTCGCCTGTGATCTCATCGATGAGGAAGATAGTCCCTGCGCCTTCCCCAGAGATAGTGTACTTGATGGAGCCATCCCCCTCATCTGAGTCCGAGTGGATCTGCCAGGGAAAGAGGGAGAGAGTTGGAGCAGACTGGGCCATTCTTGTGCCCCACTGGCTGAGACCACACGGGTGTGGATCCCCTGCACAAAGTGCCCATGGTCCCTGAATGATGCCCCTCTGCCACTGTTGGGCCAGAAAGCACAAAGAGCACCACCAAACTATGACTGCATGGAGGAAGACCAAATAAATTGGAATTTCGGTCCTGCCTATGCCACCATACGATCAGCGGATCACAAATCCCATTAGTACCCGCCCACACCACAAATCAAGGAACAACACCCACCACTATGATGTTAGGAGATGATGGAAAAAGGAAGGACAACTCAACAGCATTCAAAAAAAAAAAAAGAGAGGCTTCTTCTCTGACCCAACCACAGTCAACCCTCTGTTTCCTGGGCGGTTGGTGCTAACAAGTCTCCCTGCCTGAGAGCTCAGGCACTTGCTGCACATATGTATTGGGGTTACATGGCAAGGCAATGGGGTGGGGGTCAACCCATCACATCACACTCAGAAACCCCACCTGAGCAAAGCCTGAAAGAGAATGTGGCAAATCAAGCCCATCCTGAGGATGAAAACCAGACCATGTAGCAGATGCTTTTGTAGACAGTCTCCGCTTCATTTTCTAATTAAAACAATGTTTGAAATTAGGAAAATAAAGGGTAAACAGCAACCGCTCGTGGACCAGGAGCTGACTGGAATCCAGGACAGATGTCCAGAGATAATTTTATTGGTGGCATTAAACTGAGTTATGAGGTTTTTACAATCCAGCCACTTATGAGAAATCTATTAACGGTAACTGGACAGACAAAATGCATCTTGACAGAGAGCAGCATGGGCATTAATTGGGACAATCCATAATGGGACAGGCCCCCGGAAGGTTTCATCAGCTGCTTTCATTTACTTCCTACAATTTCTGCTTAGAATCAGCAAAGTCATGTGTGTGTGTCCCCCAAAGAAAGAAAAAAAGCTGTCCATTAATCGACTAATGAAATATGAAAATGTTTATGGGCCATTCAATCTTCCAAACTGCAGTTCTATAATCCACCTTTCAGACATACAGCTCTACCAGTAAGAATTTATACCAGAGCTGCCTCTTTTTTATGATGCCTTCATTATATTTGTCTTGTTAGATATAGTTTATATATTTATTTCAGGCGCAAGGGGCCCACGCATTAGACAATTCAATGCATTTTGCACAACATTCACATATTACAGCCCACATTGAAACATCTGCCTGCTTGCCTGGGAAGGAGACCTTCACTCAGTCAGCAAATGGGGCTGAGACCAGCAGTGCTCTGGGACCACTCTGGTGGCTTGGCCTCAGACCTGCTGGGGCAGCACCTCTCAGAAAGTGCCGACATGGATGGTCTGCTCTGGTCTGCAGGAGCATCCTGCCCTGGTGATCGTGACTCAGCCATCCTGCACCAGCTCTTCCCACTGGCTTCTGGAGAGCTTGCTGACCCCTCCACTTCATAATTCTCTCCCTATTCACTACTACTCCACCAGTGATCAAGCTTTTCAGAACAAAAACGGTGCACCTGGTCTGTACAGCACAGGTAACAGAAACCTGCATGCATTTTTCTGCTGAACACCAAGCTCATGATTAATAATTAGACCAAAGATAAACCACCAAGCATCTCTTCCCAGAACCAGTCTGAGCTTTCATAACATCCTCTTTACATGTTTGCTCATTGCTGACAGCTCCAAGCAGACACCAGCACCCCTGCAACTGGAACACTAAAAAGTAAAATGGAGCCTGGGCTCAAGGGGCTGTAGAGACTGATTTACAAGGGAAGATTAAAAGAGCTAAATCTGTGCTGCTTGGCTAAATGACAATTAATGGGGGAGGGCCAGATAACAGACTACGGACATTGGAGGGGAGATGCCACAGCCCAGACCACCTCCCAGGGATGCTTTCTCCTGACCAGCCTTGCTGTCACAGTAGGCAGGCTCAGGGAGCACTACGCTCCTGTGCTTGGGGACCACTGTTGCCACCAGGCAGGGCAGGTGAGCAAAGCTGGGCAGCTCTGGTATGGAGCAGACCTCAGGACCCCACTGCACCTCCTCCAGCTCTGCTTCTCCTGCTGCACCTCAGGAGCAGAGGGAACCCCACCACCTGCAGCTAGGGTCCTCCAGCCAAAGACAAGGGCATCCACAGCAGCCAGAACACATTTGTAAGGTGGACAAAAAGCTGATCTGCTCAGTTTGTTAAATGGGAAAATAGTTTCCTTGTCCTAAAAGGCTACAAACAGGAATTTTACAAAGCCATTAATTAGTTACTAATAATTAAATCAAAATTAAATGTGAACATAGGTGCACATTCCTTATTAAAAGCCATGAAACAGAAAGCACGGATGCACAAATAAAAAATTAGTCTGGGGCTGGAAAAGAAAGAAAATCAAATAAAACCTAGCCCGTAATGAAGGCACACTCTGTTTGCTCCAACTCATAAAGCTCAAGTTCATCAATTTTCTTTAAATATTAGCAACATAATTAAATCTGCTTTTTTCCCTTTAATCCTCTCCTCTATCTAAAATAGATCTGTCCAAATGCAGAAGTTTGTAACTAGTGCTGACCCCATAATTCTATTTAAAAAACCCAAAGAAATCCACATCAAACTGACAGCAGCCTCAGGGGAAATTACAGTTCAGAAGGAGGATTAACTAGAGAACCCAGATTTTATGGAAATGGTATCGGCCTTTCGAAAATCACATGTAGGTGTCCAAGAGGCATCCACGGAGGGCAAGCCCCAGCTACGCCACACAGAGCCACAGGTCCCCATGCAGGAAGGCTCCTGGACCCACAGGCTGTGCCAGGAGGGCTGGTACACTGTCCTGGAAGCTGGGGGCCACCCCCACCCTGGCTGCTCCAGACCATCACCCCAGGGCACCCCAGCTTCTCCCAGCCCCAGGGAAAAGCCTGGCTCCAGGCTGCTTACAGCCCTCGGGAGCAATGTTCATAGAGAATGGCTTTCAGCAGAGGCTGGTTGTTTATTCTGAGCAGGGTGGGTGATGCGGTGAATGATGTGGAAAGGGGCTGTAAAACGGGTTAGCTGTAGGTTCCCGGGTTCATTTTGGAGATGAGGCGGTTGCTAGGCTACCTCTGGAATTTGACAGGGCCTGATGCTTCGAGTCACTTCCCAGGGGAGCTGTGAATTAGCTGTAACTACATTGAGAGCAGTGGCAGAGGAGTGCAGCTTTCGAGTGTCTGCTGAAATGGACACAAATCACCACTGAAATCCCAGTTGGACCCTAGCCAAGAAGCCCATTTTGAAGCCTCCTCCAGACTCATGACCAGATGACTGAGTCCATCAGACAGCCCTGCTGCATGAGCTCTTGGACATATTCCTTTGAGGAGAGCCCATGTCCCCACAGGGGCAGCTGGCTCGAAGTCCTCTGGCTGGTCCCAACAGCTAGCACTGCCTTCATCAGCATACAAATAAAACACCCTTCCAACACTTGGGAGCCACAGGGCAGCTTCTGCACAGCTCCCAGAAATGAAGAAAGCCCATCAACCTCAAGGCAAAATGCTTCTTCGTCCTCAGGACACCAGGAAATGAGGGAGCAGAGCTCCATGTTCAGCCTCTCCACACCCAGGAAGTCACCAAGGAAGAAGCAAGCTCCCAAGGACAGATCCAGTCCTGCCCAGCAAGTTACTGTCATCTGCCAGCAGCTCCAGGTTTGCCACCAGTCTTCTCCACAGGGCATGCAAGCAACGACAAGAGCCAGGACAGCACAAATAGACACCCCCTTGCAGAGAAGGGAGCCTGCCGGAGAGGATCAGGGCTTTTCCAGCACGGAGAGACCAGTGTGCTCCAGTGACTGCTATCGCACTTTCTCACAGCAGGATGCACTGGTTACAACGAGCCCAAAACCTCCCAGCACCCCTCCTCAGAAGTTCATCAGTGTCACAGCCTATGCAAAGCTAGCAAGGATCTGGCCCAGGGATCAGCACAGTAGCAGTGCAACTCCCAGCTGGCACTCCAGAGCACAGAACTGATTCACATAGCTCCAGGCAAGTCCCAGAAAAGCTTTATCACCAGTGCTGGCCTTCAGCGTCCCTTCAAGCCCTGCACACCAAGCACCTTCCACACCACACTGTGCAGGCCAGGCTGAGATACATTAAATCCTGCAACAGCCTCCCTCTGGCCACAAACAAGAACAGGATTTCCATGCCACAGCTCGAGTGGGATGACATCTCTGCCAGCCCCTATCATAATCAGCTAGGAAACAGACACTGTAGCCTGCAGGTCCTATAGAGCACAGTCCTTCCAGGACCAGGAGGGAGTGGCCATGAAACAAAACTCAGCACATTATCCCCATGCTACAGGACTAGGGATGGACCAAGTTCAGGAAGTCAGGGTTGCACCTATGGCACCAGCTGCTGGGAAAAGGTGGCCTCTGGTGCTAGAGCAGCACTTCAACTCCCAAGACATGACAGGGACCAGCAGGAGCAGATGCCAGCCCACCCTGTGCCAGTCTGCATATCTGCCCAGCAGGTCCTCCCACAGATAGGGCTGAAACTTTCCCATTGGGCCCACAACAGCCAGAGCTGCACCCCTTCTTGCATCCAACCAAAACACCATGGGAACCCAGCACATGACTGGAAGAACATAGATGGGAATTTTGGTGTGCTCCTGCCCTATCATCTCTGGGAACACATTAACCTCCCCACCTCCCAGTAGAGACAGGGCTCCTGCCATCCCAGTCCACAGAGCACTTCCCTAACCTTCATATAGGCCCTCTCTCCCCTGCCAGGCTCAACCATGCTGCCAGCATGCCCTGCTCTGCCACCAGCTTGGTCAGCCCCACGGACACACAGGGTTATCTTACCTTTCCCACATACAGTGGCTCCGTGCCTGTGTACTCCTCCACCACAAAGAATTGATTCCAGACCCAGCCACGCTTCACTCGCCCGCCGGCCAGCAGCGCAGGGTCCCCTGGCTGCCCTAGGCCTGGGCCCTCCACCGCAGTGTGCATGGCCCAGGTCCCCAGCTCCTGGATGGTGCAGAACAGCAACAGCATGGTCCATGAGAAGCCCTGCAGACCCTTCGCCATTGCACTCTAAGAGGCTGCATGAGCAGTAGCTTTTGGACAGGCAACTATGATCCTTTAGGGAAGAGGAGGAGGAAAGTCCACACTAGCAGCGTAGGGCTCACCAGTCAATGCAAAGCATCCCCATCCTTGCTGCATGCCATGTCCTGCAGCTGGAGCACTCCTGTTCCAGCAAGCTGGAGTCACATCTGTGACAAGAGGGGTCCTGGACTGCCCACTGCTGCTGCAGGAGCAGTCAGTGCTGGTGCCTTGCAGGCTGCTCTTGAGTCTCCAGAGAAGGGTCTGGCAGCTGGCATTTGTCTGCAGGGACAGACCTGCACATCTTCGTGCTCAGCTGCCACCAGTCTTGCTGGCAGGCAGAATCACACACAGCTGGCTTCCCACCCTGCTAGTGGGCAGGGAGCTCCACAGCAAGTGTGCGGGGCACAGGCATCCACAACCGTCATTCATGGGAAGCAAAGGGAAACTTTTCCATGCATGTTTTCACAGAGGAGTTAATGGATGAGCTGCTGTGGCCAATGTCTGCGTGTCCTGTGGTGGCCCTGGACTACTGTGCAAGGGGTCTGGCAGCGCCGGCACCTGTACTGCATGTGCAGTTCACAAGCCCATTTGTAATTCCCATCTTCAGAGGGATGACATCCCAGCACCTGGTGAAGGGTCCTTTGCCCAGTCGATGCCACTCACTTCCATCCTCTGCTGGCTCATGCAGGGAGGTGCAGGGCAGCCGGCAGCATCCCTAGGAGCCTGGAAAAGGCCAAGGTGTCAGTGCTGGTGTGAGAGCAGGGCTCTGTGCCCACCCCATGCTGCCCCTGCAGCCTTGGTCAGTATCTCCCACCCTGCCCTGCCCCAGGTGCTCCTCAGCAGAGCCCACTGCTCCAGGTCCTACTAGAGCAGGCACCCCAGAAGGGGGGCAGCAAGCTGCCAAGCTTTCATCGCTATGGACACTTGCTCCAGCAGGGACTCTGAGACCAAGGAGCCCCACTGTCGAGGGTACCTGCTCACCATGTTGCCCTGGTTGCCAAGGGGAGGGAGATTTGTTGCTGGCAGGGGGTTATCACTGTCAGAGCTGGTGGCAGATGTGTAGGCAGCACCCTTGGCACTGCACAGCTGCTGCTACCTGCACAGGGCCATGCCACACCAGTCCTGCATGCAAAGGTTCATGCTGGGGGAATGGCAGCACCTGACAGTGGGAGGTGCTGGCTGTCAAGCCACTGCTGCTCATCTTCCCAGAAGTAATTTTCCTGGCATCTCACTTCTGCAGCAATGGGCTAGGAGAAAAGGACCTGTGCAAGGACTCACCATCTGACTGACTTTAAAGCTAACAGTTTGAGGGCTCTGGAGGAAGTAAGCTTCAAACCACCCACAAAGCACCAAGGAATAAGACATGAGACCTGTGGCCAAGGGCAGACTGCATTTAGCGAGCACCTGTGGAGAAGAGGCCTGATAGGGAGATGGAGATGCAGTATCCATCATCTCTCCCTGCACCAACACTGTGAGCTTCCACCAGAGCTCTGCAACACCAGCCATATGCAGAACTACTCATGAAACATGTACCTTTTCACTGTTTTGAGGAATTAATCTCCTGTCATCTATTACTTTAAATAGGAGGAAAGAAGATGGATGGAAAGGAGGACCATCCTGGACTAGATATCCATCTAGTCCCCATAGAAGAGGAGCTGGACTGTGCTGTGCACAGCCCTGTTAAACATCTCCAGCAGTTCAGAGAAGGGCAGCTCACAAGTATTTCCCTTCCTCTTCCTTGTACTTGCCATTCCCCTCATGTGACCGTGCCAATGGGGTGGTTTTCTAAAGCATCCAGTGAGTTGCATTGTGATTTCTGCACTTGCCTCTCTGGACAAATGCTTACTGAGAAACATGGGGCATTAGTTGCAGGCATCATTCCACATTGCCTGTTTACAGGTCAGAAGTAGTGTTATGCAATGTGCACAATCTATTCACACACAAGTGCTCACACATGTTCCATCCCATGTACAACTGAGAGCGCTCATACGCACTGGTGCTCTCTTTTGTCTGTATTTGTACCTACTTTAGGTGTACATGTGCTTTCCCCTCCATGTACACACGCTATATTCCACACACACATGCACCTCAGCTGTCACGTGTGCAAACATTGTGCACTTTATGCTCCAAGGAGCCCAGGGTCTCCAGTGTACTTTTATGTTAGCAGACATGGTATAGAAGCACTAACATTTGTCCTCATCCCTCTTCCCTGACAGACTGTTTATTATTAAGACATCTCTGCATGAGTCACTTAAGGTTGTTGGCAGTGGCATGACACCCTCTTGCAGTCAGGTCTCCCCACGCAGAAGCCATTCCTTCCACTGCTTCTGAAGGGCCAGTTACTCTTGCCAATTGGTGGGAACCCCTATCATCAAACATCAAAATATTTCACATTGGACACTATACCTAGGGGAGCGAGATGACCTATAGACAGGTGATGGACTGAGTTATTCCTTTCCACTGTTAGAAATCCACACGGTCAAGTAACTGTAGCCTTCAGTGATCAAACAGACACAAAGGTCACTGCTCTGGAGCAAGAGCTGAGGCTGACCCACCTGCAGCAGACTTCAGAGCAACACACCTCACAATGACAATAACAGGACATACACAAACAAGTTTCTTGACATTTACATGGATATATATAAAATACATATAACAAGATATAGCACACCACTGCCACAAACAGCATCTCTCCACTTTCTCACATCTGGGAGATTTGTGGCTGTTTTGGAGTAAGTTCTCCAGACAGAGATGAACAACAGCACAAGCTGCACCAGAGCAAGAGCTTCAGGCCAGCACCCAGGGCAAACAGTAAGTGATGGAAGAACACCCTATTCAGCATCTCTGAATACAAACAGGTTGTACCTGGTAAGTGCAATTGCCAGAAAGAGAACAAATATCCCATTTGCACATGTCCTCAAGGACTACTACATAAGCAGAACCTTGGCAAGAGGCAGTCATCAGCTGCTGAAGTCTCCTACTCTGCCTACCATGACACCTTCTCCTTGCCATCCAGGCGACTCCATGTTGATTTATAAAGCCCCGACAGAAGCCTGACAATGCAGCAATGCCACTGTCAGAAAACAGTTCTTCAGCCACTGAAGACCTCCTGAACATGTAGGGAGGCTGGAAGAAAGCCAGTCCAACAGTGTAAATCCAGGCACTACAAGTAACTTCAGCACCCAAAAGGCCCCAGCTGAGGTGTCAGGAAGGCAGCATGCTGCCCCAGCTGTCTCCAGCATACAGGTCTCAGGGCACACAACTAGCAGACAGCATCAACACCAGCTCCGTGAGGTCACTAGAAACCATTCTCCTTCCCTTCATTGCATCATTTCACACCTGAGTGGCACCTGCAAGCTGCCAATTTCCTCCATGACCTGATGACCTAAGCCATGGACTGGAGATAGCCCTGTATGCCCACAGGGATGGCACTGCTACACGCTCAGAAACAGGCATCATGTTTTTTCCTTCAGCCCTGCCACAGCTGCAGCATAAAAATGGTAGTAGCTAAATCCTGAACAGTATCAATAAACCAGTAAAAGCAACAATTTAAACGCACGTACTAAAGCAAGGCAGAGAAGAGGAAGTGAGGGCAAAAGATGCCGCAGTGGGCGAGCAGAGCTCCAGCAGCGCTGCTCCTCAGCTGGTGGACAAGCTGGCCCACAGTTCCCAAGGCAACTTGCTCAGCCCTGTTGCATCTGAGCACTCCACAGAGCAGCTACAGCCGGGGAGAGGAGGGTCCTGCTGAGCAGCATGGGCTGGGCTGCCGTTGCTGTGGGAACAACAACCCTGTGTTTAAAGTCTCAGACGTTATGCTGCTTTTTGCATTTAACAGATTTCTCATCTGACTGCTGAACTTAAGTCTGAACTAATGTGGTATGCTGGTGGCAGTCTCTTGTGTCCAAAGTTCAGCTACACTCAGCTAAGCTCTTTGCAATGCTCTTCGTGCAGGAAGCAATGGACATGGTGTAACAATTTGCCTCAATGCACCTCCTAGACACCTGGGTCTCAGACTGCAAAAGCACATCTATACAAACTATTGCAAGCTCCAGCCCTTAGTGCCCAGAGCCACATCTGTGGCAAAGTTCATTGCTACGAACTGGATTCTTGTTCTCTACCCATAAATTCTCAGCCTGCTTCTCTTCTGTTACACCTTCAGGCCACAGCTAGTGTCTGTGTCATGTGTCTTCCCAGTGTGCACAACTTTCTGTCTGTGACATCACAAAGCTCTTTCAGAGGCAGCAGACCCAAGAGCCCCAAGTCTTGCTTGTGCTCTTGCAGCAGCCTGCACATACTGCAGCAGGATTCAAAGTACCCCAGGGCTGCAAAGCACCACAGAAGGTCCCGTGCATAGGAACCAAGACTAGTACCTTTATTTCCCTGTGTTATTGAAGACCTTTCACCAACGGCTGGAAGTGCCACTTCCCTCTACTGCACATGAGCAGTAGAAGCATAAATAACTACTGGAATCTCCTGCTGTTGCAGCCGGAACCAGCCTGCAGCACAGCATCCCAAACAGGCAGCAGCATGCAGCTGCAGATGCACAGCACACATGCATCCATGTGGCAGTGTGCCCAGGTACTTGCTGTGCCAGGCAGGCTTTCAGGCATGCAGTGAAGCACCAGACTCTCACACCACTCCAAGCCCAGGGTGATGCCCTCTCTCCTGCTGCTCTGTCATCCCTACTTCCCCATTATCAGCACAACTCCCTGCCTCCCCTCCCCACAAGAGCTTGTGCAGTTTGTCGGCGTGTATTTGGCACAGCCATACTGTACATCATGTTGACAGTAGAAATTACATCCTGAGCTTATGTTTTACACTGTGCTCTGTCAGAACTCACCGCAGCCCAGTGATCAGGACAAATTGAATAGCATCCCATCCGTGTCAATATTTATTTCATTTTACAAATGCAGGCTGATGCAGGGGAAAGTGGGCAGAGGGAGGGGGAAAAACACAGGCAGCCAACAGCAGACAAAGATGGCCCTGCCCAATACATCACAGTCCTACATCACCAAACTGCATTATCGTCCAACACAGCTGCAGTCCCAGAGCCAGAGCAGTAGTGCCCCAGCAGCCCAGGTTAGTGCCCTGGGAGCTCCTGCCTGCAGCTCTACTGGAAGGAATGCCACATCAGTACTGTTTCCTCTGAGACGAGCCTTTACAACCAGTAGAAAATGCAGAGCTCTCCATCATCCACAAATGATACAACAGAGCAGAAGGGAAACCCTCCCTCTTTAACCCCCCAGCTTGCTGCCTGAACTAATGCAGGCCTGGAGGCACTGCCTTGGCTCCTTAGAACCTCCTGGCAGAGTTGCACAACCACCTGCACAAGCATCAGGACTGTTTGTTCTGTTGACTGCTCTGTTTGTTTGGAATGGCCACAAGGATCCTACAAAAGCTTCTGAGGAGTAAGCCAAGAGTTAGGTACTGCCTGTGCCACCCTTGGGAAGGCAGAGACACAGAATGAATACCAATCAAGCTTCCTAAAGCTTGGGCCTTCTCCTGATTTTCCATGGCATACCCACACCCCAAAGGACACAAGAAAATGGAGACTGCAGCAGGAAAGTCACTGGTCAGAGACAACACTTCAGTCCTGACCCCCATGGTCCTACGCATGCCCTCACTGCTCAGTTAGCTATCTGCAGAATGATCTCAAACAAGGAGTATCAGTTATCTGGCTCCAGCTTTGTTTTATAGCAAAGACAAGGAAAGAGCAGACAGCAGCACATCAGGGACAGGCCTGCAGTTGCTTCCAAAAGCCCAAGCTCACAGCTGAAAATTGGGAGCGTGTGGACTCTCATGCTGCTGGACAGTTGATCCTCACACTGCTCTCCACTGGCTTCTCAAGGGCAGACAATGCCATGACAAAGAGGGCTGGGGAAGAGCTGTGGTGTGTGTCTGCCTTGTTGGTCTGGAGCTAGTATCTCTCACCACATTCACAGGGAAGCCACATTGTTCCAGTACCGTTCTGTCAGCTTGGGCACTGAGCATAGCTATCACACGGGGAAAGTGGAGAGAAGAGCATGGGGAGATGGAAAAGGCAGGCTGGAGATGAATGTGGAGCACAGACTCAGCCTTGTCAGTGGCTTGCAGTGCTGCTTCCAACAGGCAGGACTACAGCATCTTTGGAGACAACCCAGGACAGGAGTCAGATGGAGAAAAGCTCCTGCTAGGCTCCCCAGAAAGCAGCCAGACACACCTCACTGTTGGAGTGACAAGAGCTGCACAGCTGCACACCAGTTCCGTCCCAAAACATGCAAGCCTACCTGGAGGTCCTATCGAAACAGCAGGGCAGACCTCCAACACCAGCCGGGCCCATTCATTCTCTGCCCAGCACCTCCTGCCCCCAATGTGCCTTTACCCTAAGAGCTCAGGGGGTGAGCACTTGGTCCAGCATGACACACACGTGCCAACTGTATCAGCTGTAAGGGAACAGCTGAGGCCACATGCAAGAACAACAGCAGATCTGCAGACAGTACTAGTACCAGCTCAGATTCTTCATCTTCAGGGAGCCTACCTGCCTCACACTCAAGAGCGTGGGCAGTGTGGCAGCCCAGCATCAGACAAACCTTGCTGGGAGATGGGGCAGCAAAAAGCCTGCAATTACTTCAACAGCAATTCTTCTCTAGTACTGCCTACAGTGCAGCATACAGTATGTAACCACATCTCCTCCTGTTAAACAAAATTTAAATCCACTTAATGCTCCCTTTCCTGGGAAAAGGAACAGGCTGCTAGAGCATGCTTCCAGTATCTGTTGTAGAGAGGTAATACAAGCATGGCAAGGCTGCTGCAAAGCTTTAAGATGGTTCATAATCTCCAGGCCTAGGGCTAAAACATGAACTCAGGCTCTCTGGAGCTCACTTTCTCTACCAGGTATTGTAAGACACGATGAGGCAAAGATACCTTTTTTTTTTTTCCCTTTTACAAACTTCTCAATATCTAGAGATGAGAGAGGAGGCAATCTTTCCAGACATGAGATACTGTCAACTGCAGACTAGGCTAAACAGCAAGCATATCACATGCTAGCATCCAACATCCCACACACTGCCTCTGACAATGCACCTCAGTGCTACACCCACCCTGGACCACCACACCATGGCCAAGCACCCACCTGTATCCCCATAACTTCCCACAGCTCTTTCCTAGTATACAAGGGGTACTTTATGATTACCTCTTTGGGTTGGACAATGGAATAGTCACGACATCCATCCCTCAGCCCTACAGGGAGTGCTCTGCAGATTTAAAACATTAGGGACCCGCACCACAACCTATCTGCTGCTCCCATTCCCTCTGCCCCACTGCTGTACCCACAGCCACCACAAACAAGTGCCTTTAGAATACCTTAACACAGACTGGTAATTCTGCAGAGACGTCAGCACTGATGACAGCAAAGGTGCGAGATGCCCACTCCCATCAAGACAGATTATGAACATAGCCACTGCAGTGCAAGTTCCCATTCCATAGCAGATCCCATCAGTGATGTTGCATTTAAGGCCCAATGTTTTGATAAAACAAAGCTGGGCCATGCGTCAGAATACTGTGGTGCCACAGAGCAACTGTGAGCTAAACAGGTTTTCACCACTGCAAGCTCTGGAACCCCCATAGCATCCCTCTGCTAAAACATATTCTGCACAAAGCACACTAATTCAGTGCCCTTTCCAGAATTAAAATACATTTTGCCAGTCAAGTGGGAGGTGGCTAGAGATATTAATCTGGGTGGCACGTAGCATCACAGTGTGTACAAGTGCTGGAGATCAGTGGCCAAGGGATTCAAAATTGTAGAGGCTTTTGAAACAGAATATTTAAATAATTTTTATTTTTACTTATGCAGTGAAAGTCTTTTGTAACCAAAATTACTAGAAGAACTTATCCCAAGTGCAGGACCAGACTGTGTGAAGCAATGTTTGATAGCAATCTGCCTTTCAGCAAGTCTTCAGTCCTGATACAGAGCACAGAAGACATACAGATAATGATAAAATCAAGTTTTGTCTCTAATGTCACCCTAGCCTTAGCTTTGAAAACAGGATGGAAAGCCCATTATACTTAGTAAAAGTTTAGTCATGCTTGTCCTCAAAGCAAATGTCTGGGTTTCCTCAGAATTACTATCCCAGCAGTGGACTTCTTCCTCTCCTTTTCTTCTCAGATGCACTTGCACACAGTCCAGGTAAAGTTGTTTTTCCAGAGGAATTTCTACCTGCACAATGCTCAGGACTGTATGACTAAACAGCCATTTTCTTCCTTCTTTTTAAGTTGCTTTAAGTTTAATTATTGTCCCCCCTTTGATGCTGCCTTGACAAATTCTAATAGAGGAGCTAGAGCAACTGTTAGAGCAGGAGCTATTCACAACCTTTTGACTTCTCATGTTCAGTTACTTTCTGCTATCAGATACACTGGGAGGAACAGTATTAGTTAAAGCTCTCAAACGAGCATTGTTTGGAAAAAAATATTTTCAAAGTTCAGGAGATTTTTTTTTTCCTCCAAATCTTCTTTGGTCCAAGTTTCAAAGAAATTTTAATTGCAAAGAAAATCTCAAAGCCTGCCTTAGGGAAGAGGGTTTTACAGCCATAACGGTCTCGCTCTGCAGCAATTCTTTCCCAAATATGGAATTGTCATGCCTTGTCTACGTGAATACAATACTTTTTAATTTGCCTTTAAAAAAGATCTCCATGAGGAGGTGGAAGCACAGGCATCTTCCAGTGGAGCTGGATACATACATGATTCCCTCTGTCCAGGCCTGGAAGAAACCACCTCCTAGCCAAGAAGAAACAGTAAGCGTGAAGCCACTCTGCACCTAACACATCTGCAGGCTGAAGCACAGCTAGCCATGTCGGGCAGAGCTGCACCAGCAAGGCCAGAACATCTGCACCAAATCCAGGCAAGGGCCTGGCTGACCACAGCTCTCAGGATGCTCTGACTAACCAGGCAGAGCAGTCAGCTTCCAGGACAAAACTGCTGTCCCAGCTGAGCATGCATAAGCCCTGCCTGAGAGCCAATCAGACAGGTGGGAGAAAGCACAGCCCCAGCGAGGATTTCTGTCCACATCTAGAGCCTGGGAACTGCTTGACCCCAGGGACAGCAGCCATTGCTCTGCTATGCCATTTGTGGCTTCCCCTTTCCTAACTTCATCCTCTGAGCCCTAGCACACAACAGGTCCCTTCCTGCATTCAGCTCAGATACTGAAAGTGCTTGCATGGCCCATTCACTACACTCCAGCTCCACTAGCCCCACGTCAGTCCCTCCTGCTCCTTTGACATTCCTGTTGCTCCCCTCAGCATGTTGCTTTCTGCAGTTATACAATAACTGCATAACTCAAGTATAGTTCAGTCCAGCTTCATAGGAGCAGTAATAGAAGGTTATTCCCTCCTGCTTCTCAGAGAGGAGATCTCCCTAGCCTCACAAACTTCCAGCCAGCTCCAGAGGCAGAAGCCTCTGACACCTGAGTGACAATCCAGCACTATCAGGCACAGGCCTCTTCATCCTGCTCTGCTGGTTCAATGCAGTGCTAAAGCCTGGATATCTAGCAGCTCAGGACATGCTCAGCAGCACTGGCACAGCTGGACACACAGACACTACCACAGAGCAAAACACTGGCAGCCCGAACTCCTGCTATCACCCCACCAAAGCCCATGCATCAGGAGTGCTGGCATCTGAGCCAACGGGAGAGAGAAGGCATATCCCAAGGGATGAGTCAAGGGATCACAGGCAAGTCATTCTTTCCTGTGAACCTGACAAACTGCCTCGAGTGCTAGCAAAAAAAACCCAAACCCAAACCCACAAAAGCAAACAAAAAAAACCCAACAACAAAATCAAAACAAAGGACTGGAGCACTCAGATCTGACAGGGCATGGCTAGTCCTTCCTTAGCATAGGAGAGCTGCTGCTAAGCACTGTGCATGTTAGGACCCACCAACTACTTCATCAGAGAAAGCAGATGCAACATATCTGTCCAGCTTCTCAAAGGCTTCTGAACAGAATCATTAACAGAGGTAGAAGAATCCAAGTTCTCAACAGCTGAAGGAAAATGAAAAAAACCCAGACAACAAGAGGGGAGACAAAGAAAACAAACCAACTAGTACCACCAGCACCCCACCGCACAACAACAACAACAAACAACAACAAAACACCACACCAAAACAAAAAAGAGAGAAGTCTCATTGCTATGATCCCAAATCTGATATAAAAACTGAAAGGGAAAAAATTAGTTCAGAAATTACCTGGCAGAAAACAAGGGATCCCAGGTAGGAAGCAAAATCAATAAATGACAAGAGATTATCTTAGTCAAGGCCATTGCAAGAAACTGTGGAAGAACTAGACTGAGCCAGTGGACTGGACAAACAGGAACTGAAAGTCAGTGCCAAATTGGCATTAACACCCAGGTGAAGCTGAAAGACAACACGTGAAGGAGACCCTATCTCTAGCTGGGCAGGAGGACAAGGTGACATTCTTGCTACTCTGATGCCTGCCTGCAGCAATGGACTTTGACCCAGCCACCAGGCTTCCTGCACTGCCTTGCCCTAGGTTTGGCACCACTGGCAGAGACCCTTTGCCCCCACAGACCAAGGGTGAGCAGTGCTGGTTATGGGGAAGATGCCTGCAGCCATCACAGCATCTCCGTCACAGCTGCTGGAGTGTACAGAGCTCCTCCTGCTGCAGAGAGAAAGTTCCAGAGCTCAGGGCAGGTCTTTAATTTTAGGATCTGGTTAGAGAACTGCATTGAAAGCCCCTTACAAACACCCTGTATAGAGTTAGAACTTGCATTCCAAACAGGCTCTCATCTTTTATGACCCACTACCTCATGAGGAGCCAGAAGTGCTCCCAAACAGCAGGGTAGAGAACCCCCACAAATATTTGGCTGATGCATGAATTGTTTGTTATTCAATATTGTGTGATTAAATGGAAAAATGAAGATTTTCACAGCTTTTTTGTCTTCAACCTCTTGTGAAAGTCTCCCTACATTCCTACAGAGAATAACAGGTATTAGGCAAAGCCAGAAGGGTTCAAAGAAAATTCCTTCAGTTTGCTGCTCAGAGTTCAAGGTCAGACTCAGTCCTGGGGGTAAATACATAAATACTATGGCAGGCACACATTGTTTTCAGGAAGGTCTCACTGCTGCTTACTCTTCTGCCCTACAGATTTTAATCCTTGGCAATTTTGTCCCTGGAACCTTCTCAGTCCTCATGATAGAGACACGTGACGCCTCTTCAACGAATGGATGAGACCAAGGAAGTCTCTTCCTGTGGCAGCACCCTTTTTCAGACTAAGACCAAGTCAGTATAGGATCATCCACACTGAAGTGGGGAGATCACAATGGAGGACAAGAAAGCAGTGAAAAGCTGGACAAGACCTAGGGGAGCTGCACCATGGGTCTCACATCTGCAGCTCTTGCAGTACTTTTTTAAAAAAAAAGTAACAGGACAATTAAGTTCTGCATAGCCCAGATTAGAAGCAGGCACCAACTTTATATTGCAGGTACCTTAAGTCAAAAAAGCAACCTGAAGAGGCAAGTGGCTTCCTCAGCTCAAGATCTGCAGCAATAAGCAGCTGTCAGAAGGGGGGAAAAAACTGAGAGTAATTAGTCTTTTTAATGCCAATTTCAGCATGTTCTTTCACACTTAAGAAAACTTAGAATTATTTTCTTATTTTCAGAGGAGCCCATTAAATAATAATTAGAAGCAAGATAGAATAATGGATAAGAAAAATATTTCCTTAAAAATATCCTGCCAAAATCCACTGCTTTGCACTCCTCAGCCACCCTGGTTACCTGACTTGAACCTGTAGCAATCTTGTGGCAGCCAGAGCGCCACACTCATCACCATCAACCACCACCTGAGCAATACACAGGCTTTTCTGGCAGAAGAGGGTCCAGCCTCAAACCTTCCTACTCTACAGAAATTCCTGAGAAAACACACTGGGGAGAAGGGACACAGCATTGCTCAGAAAAATCCACAGAAATCCCTGGTAGCTGAGTCCAAGTCTATTTGAGTCTGCATCTCCAAGAGGAACACAGCAAGCCACTACACATCCCTCAGGGCTGCCCCAGGCAATTAGAGACCTGCTAGGTCCCTCCTTGGGTCCCCAAGGCTGCACTTTGAGCAGAAATAGGCCAGTAACAAGCAGGTGTTACTGAGAGAGAGCACCAGATCTTCACAGACCTAAAAGGGCCTCTGGGTGATGTCACAGGAGTGTCACCGAGGTATAGACTCATTCAAAGCAAAACCCACCTCCCCCTTGCAAAACACAACCAGGAGGAATTTGCCCCTCATTCTGCATCAGGGACCTACACGCTAGAGCAGATGGGCCAGGTCTGTAAACAAGCAATCCTCACAGCACACCGCTCACCAAAGAACTGTAGATAAAGGCTTTCTCCAGACCATAACAGATTAAAAGGTTATAGCCTCCTTGTAGGCAACTTACAGACAACAGCAATAGGTTATATTTTGCATTCAATCATTAATGATAGATGCATTATTTATTTGGAATGATTTGCTTCATACTCCTAATTACATCACCACTACCAGCTTCTGATGATGTACAACACTCGGAGTCACGTCCCAGGAGTCAGGCCTGTCCAGAGCAACATGAACCACAACTGCCAGCATCACAGCTCAGTGGTGTAAGTACTATTCCACTCCTCCAGGAAAACCAGGCAGGTTTGTCAAAAGCTGCTCACTGCCTTGCAGATACCGAAGTCATGTATACTCTGGATGGCCAACATTTGTCATTCCTTCTGCACACTGCCAGATGTCCACAGGAAGCTGGTGAAATCAACTGTTGTCCCCTGAGGGCTCGTTTGGTAGATTCAGAAGAAACTGGCACAGCTCTCATGCATTCCTCATGCCCCAATCCCTTCTTGCACTCACAACCCAACCTCGCTGCTATAGGAAGAAATATATCATGAGTTTGTGCCAAACCCATCAACCAGGTCAGTGCTGGCCCAGTGCACATGGCCTTACCCAGCAGTCCTCACTGACACTGCCAGGGCAAACAGTTCATGAAGAGAATCCATGTGGAAAGTGGCTTCCCCCCAGAATAGAGAATTCCCTTCTCTCCACAACCTTGAACATTTCACCTCTACCCCTCTAGGCACACAGATGAAGACAGAGGTGACCTAATACCACTGCTGTGCAAACAAAAACCAAGCACCAGAGGGAAGAGGGCAGAAACCCCTTTCCTTTGGGGGACCAGTCCACCAGGAATGGGGCTGAGTCAGGATAGGAACCCCTGGAGACTGGGACCAGGAGGCTGTCTCTCCTGAGGCCTTGTGTGGTAGAACAGCTACACATGGCTGCACTACAGACAAAACTTCACCTGAACATAGAACCAGAAGCTTTTAGCATCCTGTCTGGTAGAATCAAATTTTTATATCCTTCCCTGCCTAGTAAATTCTGTTCACAAAGAAAAAATAAAAAAAAAGTAAAAGCCTTAATAAACGCTGGAAGAGCAGGGAGCTCACACCAATTCCCAGCCCAGCATAGCTCCTGGATAATCTAGGCAATAGTTTATTTTTCTCTCCAGTATCATTTTCCCAGCTTGATCTCTACTGTCGCAGTGTGATGGTTTCACCCCATTAGCCTTGCTTAAAAAAAGTGATCCCAGGACTGTGAGTGTTATTGCCCACATAAATCAGGAGGCTTTGAATACGGAGCACCTTTAAATAAACAGCTGATGGAAGTGAAGTTCCGGGATCATTATTAATAGCTTTTCATTTCTGTGTCCGCTGTGCTGTGACATTCTTTCCCAGCAGAAAGCCTCCGCTTCCTATCCCCAGTACATCTGATCCCATGAGTCCTCCAGTCAGAATGAATGACTGCACCTTTGTGTTAATTGCATAGCCCGTTCCACAAACTGAATACTAATATTAACTAGCAAGAGGAGAAGACTTTGCAGACCAGGAGCAATGGGACAGTTTGAAGAGAGGCACGCCAGCCCACTGCCTTCCCCTGTACGCAGAGGTGAGCAGTGCTGGTCCTCTCGCCTCCCCTCAAGGAAGGGCAGATCCTGGCTTTTCGAACGCACACCAGTAAATGGTACAACAGGTGACAAGGCCCTGCTCCATTTCTGTCCTGTCTGCAGTGGGAGTGTTCCCTGGACTGGCCAGGCAGACAGCCTTTCCCTCCTCTGCCAGCTCCATCATGCTTCTCACATACCCCCAACAAGCAGAATGATGACTACCACTCATCACATTGCTAACAATCCCTGACAGGGTCCAAAGGGACATGGACCCTTGGAGAGGCAGCCACCACAGAGCAGCCCTGTCAGTACTTCTGGGTGCTGTCTGAAGACTTTACCTGACCAGATGCAGTTTACTTTTCACTAGCATGCCTTGTCCAGGGAGGAATCTCTCTCCTCCTCCAACTTCAGTTATTAGGGTCTCCCCTGAGAGCTGCAGGCAAGTGCAGCCCAGAGCAGGTGAGAGCTCTGAATGTCATGGGCAGATCTAAGGGCAGCAACAGCTAGCAGTTGAGAAAGGCAAACTTCCCATTCCCCTCTCCCAGGGTCATGAGCCTGAGATGAGACTGGACACCTCATCAAGAGGTACCATGCCACCAGCTTTGGGAGTCCCCTGCTTTGCTGTCTGCTGCCAGCACAGACATACAGGTACTCCCAGTCTGGATTCCCAAAAGTCTCACACCTAGGACCAAAGTATAGTTGCCAATGCTTCTGCTGTGTCAGCAAATGACATCATCCCACAGGTTGGTGCCTCAGAAGATAGACTGTTTCTCCTTGGAAAAGAGCATTCAGGATCTGCCCAAAGAAATGAGGAAATGGTCCTGCTGGCAGACGGTCCCACTACAGCTACCAATGTAAGGGCAAGTAAAAAGGCTCCAAAGTGGCCAACAGTGCCCAGGAAGAGGCTGGCATGGGCTTCACAGCCCTCCTGTTCTTTCTGCCCTTCACTGCAGAGAGACAAGAACTGACGGTCCTGCTGTTGCACCCCACCCGTTTCATTTCACTGATCTTGAGTAATGACTCCACATACAGGTCATGCTGCTCAAAGACAATACACAGGGTAAGCAGATATGCCAGAATGGCCCGTTGCTCCTGTGAACCTTGCTGTGTATAAATCAAAAGGGCTGCAGACAGAAGTAAACTCCAGGAACACGTGATGACTTTTGGGTTTACTGCCTGCTGCTTGCTTGTTCCCAAATCCAGTTCTTAGCAAGTAGATTTAGGACACAAGCACCAACAAAGGCATAAAAAAAAAGTTCACATATGATAGAGCCGAAGTCAAAGCAAGGATCAGAAAACTGTGGGATGTGGCTGAATAAAGCTGAGACAACTACAGATGGGATGCACATTTCTTTGATGACTTTAAGAGGAAAAAATTGAAGTGTTAAATCTGTCTCCTGATTTCAGAGTCCTTCCCTAGCTAGAGCCTGAACCATTGATATCATTGATAACATGATGGACTAGCACAGAAGAGTCATGTCCTTATTAAAAAAATAATCAACAAGAACACCCTAGGTTTCCAGATATGATTCTGCAACCTAGATACAGTATTAGTCTGCCCTCTGCAAGAAACTCCAACCACTTTGTCAGGTAAAAAAATAAAACTGATTTCTCCAACCCCTCCAGCACTGTATTTGGAGACTGTGGACAAACATCCATCAGCCACATAGGACCTTTAAGCAAAGGAAACAGTGGGCACCACATAGGCAAAATAAGGCAGCCTTGGTATCTCACTAGAAACACTGCTTTCCAACCACCAGGCTTCAGAATCCCATCATAGCAGCAGTTTTTAGCAGAGGCCAAATGTGCAAACTGCAGTTGAAAAAGAAAACATTTCTGAAAGCTCGAATCACATGAACACAGAAGACTAGAATGGAATCTACAAGTAGCTTCACTTTAACGTCACTACTAAACCAATGGCACAATACGGAAGGGACAGACCAGAAGCTTTGGGAACAACCACTCTGCTCAGCACAAGTGATAAAGGGAGATTAATTGGCCAGTTCCTCAATCAGGCATAATGGTTCAGGGCTTAGGTGTAAAACTCCATCAAACAAGACCAACATCTTCAGTTCTGACATTCCAGGATGGACACGGGACACAGTGTGGGGTTTTGTACAGGTCGTACTTTACAATCAATCCCTTGTGCTTCTGCCAGTCCTGGCAACAGTGAGACTATGAGAATCTTCTCTCTCTAGCACACAGGCTGTGAAAGGTCTTTCCTGATGCATCTGCACAAAGCAGGGACCTTGGCGCCTTGTAGTTAGGTTCTAATATTATTATCAAAAAGAATAAAGAGGGACATGGTGAAGTATGAGGCAACAAAGCAGCCCAGGGAATAAAGGGAGAAAGAGAGATTACACTAGCAACAGGGAGAACAGAAAGGCAAATGGACAGAGTGCATGTGAAAGAATAGAGCCAAGGAGAGATATGCATACACGTGAGCAAGTAGAACTGTGCCAGAACACGTGAGTATATGTGCACGCAGTAGAGGGCACAGAAACCCACACAGGCAGGTGCAGTCATTTGCAGCTTTGAGTCCTTCAGACCCACTGCACATTTACAGCCTTGCACTGGTTCAGCAATGGGCCTCTCCTAGAATGCCCCAGTGCACATGCAGGACTCCTATGACCTAATTCTCTCTGTCCAGCACAGAGCCCAACAGCAACTCAGTACTGGTGACAGTGAAAGATCCAGAACAAAAAAAAAAAAAAAGAAGCTGGCTCTGATTACTCTTACCAGGAGTGCCCACCCTTTCCCCAGAGGAGTTCCATGCTTGAGAGGGTGAGAACTGGCAGCATGCATGTCCATGGACACATTCCCACTTTCCCAAATGGCTTTCTCTGGCTTTGTCATCCTCAGACACCTTGTCCATTTGAATCCTACTCTCTATCATTACATTCCAGACCCTGTCTGTCTCCTATTATTCCCTGGGCTGTTTCACTTCCTCCTCCCTCTCCACACTCCCCTCTAGCTCGTTTAAGGACAATCACATTAGAACTCATGCACATAGCCCCGGAGTCCTTAGCATGTGTTCGAGCAGAAACAGGTCCATCCAGAGTTCACCACCACCAATCCAAACAGCCAGATGCAGAAGTGCTGAAATCCTGAACTGCACATGCACCCTGACTCCAGCCATGCTGTGCTAGTCCCCTGCATGCTGCAACAGCAGTCTCCAGGCCCCCATCCCTCTTAACACCACAGGAGGTAAATGTTTGACTAGCTGAAGCTGACCACAATGGAGTCAACTGGGAGCACTGCAATGCAGATAAGCATGCTCCTCTATGTCCTCCCCTCCAAATAACCACCCTTTTCAGGCTGCTGTGCTGGCAGCAGCCTCGGACAGAGTTTGGCATCCAAAGCCAAGCAGTGTCCAGCCAAAAAAACCATTCTCTTCATGTTGGACTCAGAGCTGCACACATCTCTTGCCCCTCACCTCTCCCATCAGACCTCACAATGAATTGACACCAAAACTCACACCTGATTCACTGTGATTCAGAAACTGAATAACAAGACACAGCTGCTCTGAGCAGGGCTGATATCAAGCTTTTGAGAGGTTCAGGACCAAGCCAGACACAAGCACTGTGTCCATGAAGTTCTCAGTCCCCCATCATGGGGTGCACTAAAAGCATTAGTTCATGAGACATCTTGGTGCACACAGGCATAGATAGAACTGACACACAAAAACAAACTTATCAAACACTTCACACACAAGCTAGAAAAGGAGAAAAAAACCTGCCACTGCTATTTCTAAATATATTTGGGAGGCACCATATAGCACAATTATGAACTAGACATAAAAAAAAAGATAGAGATGACTCTCAGTACCAGCCTTTGATCTCTCACAAGGGAAATGCACGTGCTGCCTTGTGGAAACCAGGACCAGATATTGTGTCTTACCTCTGCCTAAGCCCAGCTCAGCTGTGGTTTAAAGAAAAGGCTTTCCAGCCTGGTGCTTCATGGTACCTCCCTCTCATTTCTATTTCACAGCAGCTTTTCACAACCAGGACAGTGCTTAGCATAAGCAACACAGACTCAGCTGCAGGATTTTCTGGTTCTGGGACAGTCTAAGGTTTGGCAAAGGCCTCCTAGGAGCACCAAACCTGACTGGGCCCTGTGCCCAAGAACTGAAAGGAGATTTTTCAGTACCACCCACAGCCCCAGAGTGGTCACAGGTCAGATCCTGTTCTGCCAGCTCCACCAGTGATGGACTGAGCATAATTTACATCAGCTGATGTGGCAGCTCACTGCACACATGCAGCCCTGCTCCAGGAGTCTTGCTTTCCAGCACTCAGTTGCCTCTCTAGCTTCTTGCAATAAAAATATGCCTGGAAGCATTGCAAGCAGTAGCATGTCTCTGCCTAGGACAGTTTGAGTGTGCCTTTGCCACCAGATCCACAGTACAGAGGATACATCTCCCGCTTCACAGCCAAGGTCTGACAAGGGCTCCCGCCAGGCACCCCAAAGGGGCACACAATAAAAGGTGTTCAACAGTACCTGTATTGGGTCTGGCTAGGATAGAATTAATTTGCTTTGTAGCAGCTTATATGGTGCTGAGTTTTAGATTTGTGGTAACACTGATAACACACTAACATTTTAGCTATTGCTGAACTGTGTTTGCACAGTATCAAGGCCTTCTTTGTTTCTCCCTTTGTCCCTCTGTAAATAGAATGTGGGTGCACAAGATGTTGGGAGGGGACACAACCAGGCATACGACCCAAACTAACAAAGGAGATATGCCTTGTAATGTCATGCTCAGCAATAGAGAGAGGAGGGAGCTCAGGGAGGTTAGCCACTTTGTGTTCAGGATCTGGCTGGGCATCAATCTCCTCGTGGAACGTGGTGAGTGTTTGCCTTTACAACCTTTGTTTTGTTTTCCTTCTCTCTTCTACTTCTCCTTCACTTATTAAAACATTTTTATCTCAATCCACGAGTTTCCTTGCTTTTACTCTTCCTTTCCTCTTCCCTTGTACCACTTGGAAGTGAGGGAGTGAGCAAGCAGCTGTGTGCTGCTTAGATGTTTACTGGGGTTAATGCACAACAGTCCCAAGATACATGGCAGCACCATTGCTGGCCATGTTCACTACCAGAGTACAGGAAGTCTGATCCTGTTCCAAGTGCATTAACCATAAAGCAGCAGCTGTGGCGCAGTGAGAAGCTGCCTCTCTCCTTGCACAACACTTTGAGCTTCTCAGTCCCATGATGTGAGCTCAGATCTCCTTTCCTGGGGCAGTCTGGGACCACCAGCTCATCTGGCTGCCATTACCTCCCAGTGAAGCACCCCCTCCACCCCCCATCTCTAATCCACCAAAGCATGTCAGCACACTAGGTGCAAAACCAATTCATCCTGCTTGATGGTTCCAGCATCCTTCCCAGTCAGACATGAGTCTCTCTTTGCACAAAAATGTAAACAGCTTTTACAGACAAAATCCATAAATACTCACCTGGGGTTGCTACTCAGCTGAGGAAGATTCAGTGCTTGTATTTCACTTCATGCCTCAGTTGCTTTGTGGTAGCAAGGAAGGAAGCAGCATCATCTGCCAGCACAACAGTCAGTCCTCTAAGCAGGACTAATGATGTCAGACTTCACAATGCTAGCTCCAGCTCACAAGTTCTTGTCTGCCTTAGTTAATCCACTGCCAAGTCCTGGGCAGGGCAAAGCAAGGCCATGTCTACAACTGCAGGGTCAGCTGCGGTCCCTGGTCACTCACCCTACAGTCCTTGGAGGCTCACAGTTGCAGCCCTGGTCCATTGCATGCCTGTGGCTTGCCCACTGCTCACACACTCATCTGGCCAAGGTGCTGTCATCAACCCCTGTCATACCTGTCATGGAGACTGTTCATGTCTCGCACAGTCACCAGAAGCCAGTCCAGATCAAACTCACCTGAGAAATGAGCTTGGGTAGTAATGGAGAGAGGAGAGATTTTGGGAAGGACATGGTCACTCTCAACCTCAGTGAGAATAGCTGAGCCATTGCCCTGTGAAGGATCCTTGTTCTAATCTCATCTCACAGTACATTTCAAATTAATTCGTTAATTGGCTGTGCATATGAAACAAGGATGCATGGCTCCCTCTGCCGGCATGCAGCCCGAGGAGGAGCCCCATGCCCTCTCTCCTCTCCAAAAATCAGGGAAAAGCCAGACCCCTGCCCACTTGCTGCTAGCCTGCAGATGCTTCAGGTGCCAGCAGGCAGAGCTGACCTCACACCTCAGCAGGGGACGCCACCACAGCAAGGCCCAAGATCTGTCATAAGAAGATTCCCCATCTCCTGCATTGCAGTAGTGGTGAGGATGCACAGCAAAGGTGCGTCCTGGTCTTCGGAGAGCATTACTGGAGCAGGAGCTTTATTGCAAAAAATGTGATGCCATTGGGGAACTGCCCAGGAGGGCTGTAGCAAATGGGTGTTCAGCTGACTTTTAAAAGTTTAAGCAGGGATGCAGTTTCTTAAGGACTATGCTGATGCTCAGCTATTCCTACCTGCCTGTTATCAAAAGGTTCAGCTGTATTTCATAAGTGGGAAGGTAGCCAAGTTCAGAAAGCTGGCAACATCCAGCTCCTGAAGAAACCCCTCAACTGTACATCCTTAGCCCTCTAGACTCAGGTGACAGAGGAAACAATTCCCTCTCCCCCACATGCACAACACCGTCACCAACCACCATATGTCTTTTTAGGGCCTTACCAGCAGGGGAGAAAAACATGTTTTCACCCTGTTAAAAAATAGAATAGTTAAAATTCTGAAGGATCTGAGGTCAAGGGTAACTGGAGTTTAGTAGCAGGTGACAGGAGGACAGTGTCCTGTTGCAGCTTAAAAAGCTCTTTCACTTACTTTTAGCATGTGCCCACCTCAAACTGTTCCTCTCTAGAGAGGATGACAGAGTGCTGGTTGTGGAGAGAATGAAGTGGTCTGAGCTTAGGAGCCACTTTTAATGACAAGGATTACTGGAGAAACAGCATTTTGGGGATTTGGGATTCCAGGAAGCAGCTGCAGTAGGAAAGGAAGGGAGATAATCCCAGTGTAACAGAGGCAAGGAAGCAGGACTGGAGAAGGGAGCACAGCATCCCCAGGCACACAGAGAAGCTTATGTCTTGCACAGAGTATCCCACACAGGGGGAACAGGCATCCCACAGCAAAAAGAGGCTGTCAGAAAAAGGGCCTGGCCAAGGGCTCCCAGCACAGACCAGTATCAGGACCATATCGCACACTCCTGCTCTGACTCAGTTTTGCATCAAATCCTCGGGAAAATGCCAGTTTACCAAAGCAGTACTTAAATCCCATGCTTGCTCCTGCAGCTCTTGTTTCCAAAGGTCTCACCTCCTTGCTCTGCTGGGTGTACACACCTTTTTCTATCCCTGTGCACACCAGTACCTGCACCCACATTTACAGAGAGGCTTCTGCTAAAAGGAGCTCAAACCTTCTGTGGCTCCATTTATTGCCCAAGATGTTTCTATGGAGACTCCCTTCACATCCCGTCATTGGCTGCAGAAAGCTTCTGGCCATCAACAGCTTCAGGTGAGTTGAGGACCTCAAGCTTCAATCACCTGTAGTTGTTAATGCTACCAGCTACAGTTAATTATGAAGAGATTAACAAAAACCCACCTGAAGTTGCAGTGGTGTGTGACATAAAGAAAAGAGGAGTCATTGCATGTCTCTTTTCCTTTGGTGTTCTCTGGAATATTATAGCAGAGAGGGGCAACAAAAAGAGGTGGAGGTATCTGCAAAAGGGTAATGTTTAAACAGTTCTGCTTTCATGATTCCCACTCAGGACTTCCCAAACAGCAATGCTCACACAACTGCTGTAGCCAGAGCACAGGACCACTTCAACCTCTGCAATGACTGGCCCTGACACAGCTTCCCAAAATGGGCAGGATGCTTTCAGCACTGCTTGGTGAGTACCTGGCTAAGTGCTTTTACAGGGCAGCTATGGATCCATGGCTGTTGCTGACAAACATCAGGCCCAGCATCACCTCCATTTCACCCACACCTTCCATCAGCTAGTTAGGGCCAAATTCAGCACAGGCGACAACAGTGACAGAGTGTGTGAGACAGGCCAGGCTGTTCTCTGTGGAGCAGACCCTGCATGCAACAGTTTGATAGTACTGTTAATAGGCACTTTGCCCAGAGTCTCAGTCCTACAGTGTGTGAGCTAAGGCACAGCTCTCTCACAGCAGATCTGAAATTAGGAAGTATAGCACTGAGTAGAGTCAAAACTGAATGAACCCTGTTTGACTTATTTTTCCAGGCTCATTGATGGCACTGCCAGAGCCAGAGTGAGAGGCAAGGAAGTGAGTAAAAGCAGGGCAGTAGAATGGGGCACAGCATGCAGAGAGGAGGCAAGTGCAGTTTTCCCACAGACAAGAGAAGCAGGGCAGGACTGGGAATCCAGAGAAGTGCTGCCATTGCTGAAAAACTGTCATTAGGTTGCAATGAGTATTATAACCTTTCCTCGTGTTTAGTGAGCTATCTTAAGATGAGGCTCCCAGCAGAAAAGTGACGCTTTCTGAAAAGCAACTGCTTCTAGGTTTAGCAACAGTGAATGATCCAATCAAAACTTGCCCTGGAACATACATGGAGCAGCTTTGGGCCGGCTGCCTTTCCTGTGCTCAAGGGCACAACTACCCCTGCTTTCAAGAACAATGCAGAGGCCTCAGCTTAGCAGGGTCTGCCTTCCACCTTTTGTTGAAAGGGGCCATATAAGATCTCTGGGGGCAACTATCTGACAGCAGCAGGGCTGTCTCTGTCCCCAGCTGGTACCAGTGTGCACACTCATCACCACAGCTGGACACTGGGCAGAGATGGTGGGTCTGCTCAGTGAGGAGGTGGCAGAACAGGCACTCTGAAACCCAACATTTGAAGATAAAAGCCTTGCCTGCAGAGACAAGAGCAGGTCCAGACCAACTCATGCACTGTGAACACTATCTCATCATGCTCCTACCTCCTAGTAGTGTAGTGTACCCCTGTTTGCCTTATGTGCAGCAGGTAATGTTAATAGCAAAGGGAGCTCTGCAGTGGCAGTGATCTCCACACCTGGCCGCCAGCTACCACATGCCAATGCCCACAGTGTCCCACAGGCCCTCAAAGGAAAAAAGAGGAGGTGTCATGAGACTGTCAAGGGGCCAGAAACAACCATTTGCAGGGAGAACTCAAACCACACTGCAAGAGGATCAGAGGAACAGCATCACCAAGAAGAACCAGAGCTTCTGTAGGAAAAGAAGGAACCTACCCCCTCTGCAGGCATCCTGGATGGCCTTGTGGCATTAGGGAAGACACAAATTGCTGAAGCTGTCCTTGCTACCCAGACATTGCACTGTAGAACCAGCACTAAAGTGCCATCCAACAACTGTTCCCCAACAGGGAACTAGCTGCAACACAAAAGACAATGAAAAGAAAGAAGAATGAAGGAGACACAGAGACAGACTAAAGTACAGTCTGGACTAGTCTCTGAAAACAGGGTTTTTGCAAAGGACAAAACTGAAAATTACTGTAATGTGCTGCATTCCTTTTAAGGACTTTGCAAATAATAAAAAGTGATGATTAAATGAAACAGAAATGGTGAACTGGGAAGATGGGTCTTTGCAGTAGCTACCAGCAGGAGCAGAGACCCCCTCCACTGATCCCTCCACAGGTCTCTGAAGCAGAAACTAACCCACAAACTGGGTTCAACTGCAGATAGGGATGCCCCACGGGGCTGAGCAGGGTACCTGATCCCTGCTAGGTGAATGGGTGTGTCCCAGTCCAAACCCCTGAAATGAGCTTCCTGTATATCAAGTCTGCATGGGAGCAGGGAAGACTGATAGGCAGCAATTTGCTGCCCAAACCCAGCCACAAAGACACAGCTTTTCTGCTGAGGTGGAGCAGGGACTGTGCTTCACAAGTAAAACGGTTCAAAGGGACGTGCAGGCATGAGTCCTGCAAATGTTAGAGTAGTAAAACTGAAAGGGCAGAGCTCTGCACCTTCACTTGCAGCCCAGGGTGCAGCCCCACACAGACATCACAAGGACAAGGTAAATGGGGGTAGCCCTGCTAGCTGGAGAGCAAACAAGCTGGCAAGTGCCAAGGATGCAGGGCAGGATGATCTTGGGGATACAAATGTCCAGAGGCAAAGCTTGTTACACCCTCCCCATTGGACACCCTTCCCTGCAAAGGAATGCCATGGAATAAACTGGTGGTAGAGACAAGAGAGATCCAGAGAACAGAAAGGTGCTCTATACCATGTCCACCTACCACCTTAAGCAAGGAATCTTGTCAGGACTCACACCCACCTAATCCTTACATGTAATCTTTTAAAAAAGGAGATCACTCAAAATGGCCCGTGCCTCAGGATGTGTATGGACTTATCTGCAGAGAAGTGTCATTGCCTGTAAACCCGAAAATAGTTGCATAACCACATGGTTAAAAGATAGCGACACGAATTCATACATGGTTGTATTCTTATGTACAAATACTGTTTAGAGACATGATGTCGAAAGAACACAAGTATCACCACACTATTTCGTCTTCAGTCTGTTTTTCTTTATTTTTCAAGTATGGGCTTTCAAAATATAAAAATAATTCTTAAAAAAAAAAGTCATTATACTTTAAAGGAATACCATCAGATCAAATCCCACCTAAAGTCCAGTTTTGTTTCAAAGCTTCCATGAACAATCCAATCCTTCCAATGAAATAAAGTCTATGGGTAGCAAAAAGGGTTTCAGACAAACGCACATTCCCCTCACAATATTTGCAACCAAATTTTACTACTATGGGCTAGTGATTAGAAGCATGAAAGTAAAAATTGCTAGGAAAACGTCTGCTAGCTCAGTATCATTTGCAAAATGAGAATAAAACCAAAAAGCTGATCACACAACATGCACAACAAATACTAAATTATGACCCTATTCTGAAAATCCTTACCCATAAGCAAGAAACTATGGATTCTTGAAATAAGATATTGCATTTTAAATCATTAAAATACCATATTACTGCATACAGATCTAGGAAGAATAGGATTTTAAATGTTATTTTTAACTCACTGACAGAGCTTTTTTTTTTTTTTTTTTTTTTTTTTTTTTTTTTTGACTTGTTAAATTTCTTTTAAAAAGATTTTTTAAATTTACTTTGTTTTCTG
>JAAGNO010017439.1:32782-45668 GCA_033439905.1 Ceryle rudis
ATATATGTGTAGAAAAAGATTATCTTTTCCCAATTCACAAAGCTGTCTCTAATAGGGATAAAGAATTGATGTCTGTATTCAGTATGGGCAACTCTGACTCTTTTTGGAAACACTCGAATTCAAATTCCCTCACAGGATGAAATATAAAAAAAGGAGTCTGTTGTGTTCAGGTCTTCACGTAAGAGTTGGAAATAATGTGTTTTCTGATACTAGCTTGAACGTTACCATTCAACTGTGTAGCAAGGTTTACATTCAGAAATATATGAATACAGGAGTGATAATGGGTTGAATCCACCCATATGATACGAGCTGGATTAACAAAGCAGTCTGCAAGGAATGCACAAATATCTGATCAGGGTTTTTTTTGTTTGTTTGTTTGTTTTTGTTTGTTTGCTTGTTTTTTTCTTAATGGGATGTGAACATTTCATCTTCTGCACCCAGCTTTGAAATGCTGCTCCAAAACCTCTTCCAGTTGGTAGGTAGGATGTGCCTGCACTGTTATAAAGTTACTGCTCAACAAATGTGCGCTGAAGCTTTGCAGCCTATGAACAACATACACAGGGCAAAATCCCTTCACTCACATGAGAACTGTTCAGGAAATTTTGAGTGGAAAAGCAAAAACTGGAAATTTGTATACAGCTTGTCTTAGTAAATTTACAGGCAGCAGAAGGTGGGAGTTTACTCATATGTAATTGTCAAAGGTTTACTCCATCTCAGTTGATGGTGCATCTGTAATGACAGCCCAAGTTTGCATCCAGTGATGATATTTGTGTTGCTAGCAGAACTGTTCTTCATGCATCCTGGTAACATGTGCTAAGCTTGACTCTGCTGTGCTTCTTGGTGCATGAGAGCTAAGCTGTGGTGTATCAAAAGGCTGGAGAACCTATCTTACAAGGAAAGACTGAAGAGTCCCCTTCACTGCAGGTTTTCAAGATGTGATTGGACAGGGTGATGGATAACATCATCTAGGCTCTCCTTCCTGTGAAATATTGGACCCAGTGATCCTCTGAGGTCATCTCCAGCACAGGCTGTTCTGTGATTTGTGATCCTTCATAGCATAGAGTGGAGCAATGTTAAAGCCAGCCTGTAGCCACCTTTCTTCTTTCAAGTGACCTTATTTAAGGGTGGAAATGATTACAGAGCAGCCTCTTATCTGGCCTTGACGGTAAAACTCAATGTTGTTCTCTGTTTAATTCTATTAAATATCACATAATCTCTAGTGGGACATTGCAATATTTATGGCTCAGTTGCTTATGCTTCAGAACAGATTGTCGGAGTTTGCTTTGGGAATTTCTGTGTTCATAGTGTTCAGATTTAGAAGAATATAATCCTGATATGCCTGGCACAGTGCATTCCACCACTGACTGCAATGCACCTGCTATACACATAATATTTGAGGAGTGTACAGATATCAAATGACAATGGCAATTCACAGACTATCATTTGAGGAAGCAGGTGGTCTTGGACTGACATAAGGACTTAGCACAACTGCCCTGGCACTATGATTCAAAAACTGTTAAACTTAGTGTGGTTTTGGTTCATAGCTAGCCATTTTGATCTGGGTGTATAATTTGTTAGGAAGGTTGTGGTGGAGGCTTGGGGTGCCCTTAAATGTTTATCTGCAGGCTGTGGTTGCTGGGAATGTGCCTGAAGTAATAACTTCTTTCTTTCTGTTTCTGTTTGTTTTTTGTTTGTTAGGTTGGTTGTTGGGTTTTTTTTGGGGGGGGGGTCCAAATATTGTCTATCTAAACTGGATTTGGGCATACATGAAGGCAACAGGAGGTCACAGAAAGATAAATTATAGTATTTAAATTAAAAAGAGTTTGTAAGTTTGAATGGGCAGCTATTTGATATCAATACTGCATGGGTTTGAAGCGTTGTGTGCATTACCAACTAAAGCTTTGCTTCCTTCCTTCAGGTTATAAAACTCATTTCAGAAAAAAATGTTGCTTAAAGATCCTGAATGGGAAATTGTTTGCAAGAGTTTGAAGGCGTCTCCTCAATATATGTATGCTGAGGATTACTCTAAGTAGTGTTCTCACTTAGGTCCTGCCCTAAACTTCCCAGAAACAAAGCTTCTCTCAGATTCACACCTACTGGTATCCGAATTCCCTGTACTGTAAATATTTTCCAAGGACATGGTGGTAACAGACAGCCCTTTCTTTCCTGGGGCCTCACTTCCAAGTCTTCTCCCATTACAAATGACCTTACATTATACAGCTTCAGGATAAAGTGGCTTGAAAAGTACTTCCCACTTCTTCCCCAAGGCTCCCCTGTGAAGTATCATTGCATTTCATGCAGTAGCTTGGGCCACTTTTATAATATAATGGTGCAGTGACAGATCTTTTGCTGTGTTCGAGCTGCTGCTGGACAAATTCAAGTGAAGGATAGTGATAAACTCACACCAACTTCCTTCCCAGCAACTCACATTTAGCATGGACAGACCTGCTACTGTCACATCTCTTTGCGGAGCATGCAGATCACTCTGGAGTGAGTTAATGATTAGTTCAAACTCTGTCATCCTGTAACTTCGCAGCAAAACTGTGGCCTAAAGGAAGCAGCTAATAATGTGCTTTCTTCAGCTGCAGGGGACTCTTTTTCCATGTAGATTTTATCTCATCCAAGCTCCATCTTATCTCCAGTGGAGTCAGAGGAACAGTGGAGCACAAGCTGGCTGCAGAGCTGGAGGTTTTGATTTGTCATTTCAAAGGGTTTCAAACCCTTACATTACCACTCTGATTTCTCCAGACTTCCATATCTTAAGGGCCAGGATTAATTTTAGTTCTCCAAAGAGTATTTATTCCATCCTTATTTTATTGCCTTTGTTAGGAATTCAGTGCATTCTTTGTAAGAGGACCAGCCAGTTTTTGTTTTGGTTGAGTGCCTGGACTGAAAACTCTATAACCACTATAGGCTGCCTTCAAGATAAACATGATGTTTTGGTTTTTGCCTGCAAAGGAATACCATATGAATGGCTGTTCATCTGTGGTCCTCAATTACACTTCTATCATGAAGAGGGAATTCATTTGATGCAAATACAAAGGGCTTTTCAGGGAAATAATCATTCTCAATGTGTCTCTTGCAGATAAGACAAAGATTTATGGGATTTACTCACATTCGGGGGATTTTCTATTAAAATATTCTCTTTCTGCTGAAATTGGTACAAGTCTTAAGTGGAAACTAATTTGTCACTGCATATCGTAAGACCAAAATTATACTGCAGAGAAATAAATAATCCACAATAAACACTAACAAATGTGGGGCATTTTGCATATGCATCACAAGCAATCCTAATCCGGAGTCATCTCTAGTGTCTAATTATTCTGCACTCAGCTCTTGTTTTTATCTTCTCTGCTAAATGAGTTCCTGCATGGCAGCCAAAGGAAGCGGTGAACCACCCCCACGGAAGACTTTATATTTGGTTTTAAGGTTACTTTTTTACATCCTTGCTGTGGTTGCTTTAGCAGCTATTGCTAATATTTTACCCCTTCAACTGAAAAACCCAAAAATCTTCACATTCACAAAAGATTAGCAGTTTTGCAAGTATCCAGATTATGCTTTTGGTTTGATAGAATTTCCATTAAAAACAAGCAATATAGGCTAGTATTTTATATGCTTCAAGTTACTAATGTGATATTCCTATACAAAACCCAGTGAAAAATCCTCTGTGTTTCCTGTTGAAGTGATTTCTAGGTGAAAGGTTCTACATTACTGCACCGTGGAAGTGTGCATTGTATTGTGTCATGACCTTTCCTGGTGTATAATCTCCAAGGGCTTTCATTACTCAACTTTTAGTTTAAGTTGAGAGAGCAATCTACTTTCATACCTTGGTTACTCTCAGACTAATATGTTGGAAAAATACCACTGTCATGGAGCAGCACAGGATGCCTGACTACTTAGTTCAGAAGAGCTGTTGCTTGACAGAACTGTGTTAGAAATTTTTTATTTCTCACTACTGCTCTTTCAGTGCAGTTTGCTGGTTCAGGCTGATGGAAAATATGAATAAATTTGGATCAAATTTGCTGACTAGCTTTGGTCACAGTGCACATTTCCTTTGTTCAAAACTCCCCCAAACCTCAAACCACAGGATGGTTTAATACTACTCACAAGTTGAATGAGCAGCTCTGAGACTGAAAAAATGCTGAAATCAATGAGTCTCACTTGAGCAGGTTGGAAATGCTGCTTTCCTGTATGATGAGACAGTTCTTTTTTTGAAACCCCACTCACAAACCCATAGTTGCTCTCAACAATGTCTCTGAGCTGGAATTGCCCCAAAAGAAACATATGCTTTTTAACAGCTAATGAATGAACAGTCCAATTATTCAAAGAAGCTTTTAATAGCAGGAAAATACAGTAAATACCGTAAATGTGTATCAGCTGACAACTACAAAATAGTTAAGAGACTGACAGTTGGGAAGAGTTTTACAGCATCTTTCTCCCACCAGCTAAGGCTTCTTCCAGTGGTCTGGTTCTGCTGGTTTCATGTTTCTGGAAGATCCCATTTTGGAAACAGACAAATTGTACAAAACCCAGTCCTGAGACCAGTGTTGGATAATGGAAAATTCTGCTGTGAGACAGTCTTCACTGATGCAAACAGTGACTGTGGATGGGTCTGACCTCAAGGCACCAAATAACCTGGTCGTCCATAGCTGAAACTGAGCAACCCTTCCACTGTTGTCTAACAATTTGGATAAGGGTTGGAGCCACTCACAGACATTTGGAGTTCAGCTCTAACTGCAGAATATTTCTAATTTTGTAGCACAGCCTGTTCACGCTGGCTAGGACTCAGAATTTACACTGCCACCATCACCTAGACTGCAAGGTGAGTGGTCAAGGTAGCACACCAAGTGTGTTCCAGGAATCTGCTGTGACCTGACGTTTGCAGCCCCACTCAGGCTATCTGATTTTTATTACCAAGTCACATTTTTATCTTTTGCATCAGTTTAAATTCAAAATATGTTCAGACAAATCAGAAACATTCTAATCAAGAATTTTAAAAAGTATGTTTCTTCAGTATCTTTATAAATGTTAAAAGACATTTCCTCTCCAGAGCTGAACTCCAGAGCCTTGTCATATACCTTGCTTAGCTGTGAACGCTGCTACCATTAGTCATATGATACAGAATGTGTGAATCTGTTCCATTTGAAGCCTGAATTTTTGGAGATGTGGCAAATAAGTAAAAATCCTGTGGAGGCTCTTTTGCAGCTAATGGCTTCAATTTTCTTTCTAAGATATTGATACACATGCTGCATGATCCCTGGCAGTACCCATCCTAAATGTAACCTAAATCATCTTAGAATCACAGAATCATAAAATCATTCTGGTTGGAAAGACCTTTAAGATCATTGTGTCTAACTGTTTCCCCAGCACTGCCAGGTCACCACTGAACACTGTTGCTCAGCACCACAACTCCAAGGCTTTGAAACCCCTCCAGGGATCACAGGGACTCTGCCACTGCCCTGGGCAGCCCGGGCCAGCCCTTGACAATCCTTTGGAGGAAAAAATTTTTCCTAATATCCAACCTAAACCTCTCCTGGTGCAACCTGGGGCCATTTCCTCTTGTCATGTCACTTGTTACGTGGGAGAATCTTCTGATACAAAAGCTTTTCCTAGCTCACTGACACCTGCTGGGGACCCCAAAGTCAGTCATGGCCTTAAGTTTTGCCTGGTTACTTCTGGCAGCCCTTGGTGGTCTGCTGACTTACCAAAACTTGCTACCTTGAACCTGAAGCTTAGCTGTTAGTTTTACGCTAGTGGCACTTGCCAGTTTTGCCACATCCCTTGCCAGTTCCCCAGAGGCACTGCCTGTCCTAATCTTAGCCTGTCCATCCTGTCTAGACACAACACTAACACCAATCAACTGGGAGGTAAACTCAGTCCTTGGCAACTCAGCTTTAATTCTAATCATTAAGCAATAATGTAGTTTTTCCCATTTGAATGCCCATACAGTAGACTGACATAGTTCTTTCTAGTGAAGACATCAAAAAAAGTGCAGATCTTTTTTTTTTATTATTATTATTGTGTCTACAATTGCTCTTAAATTCCAGATCTAGACACAACCTCAGCCTTTGCTCAAGGACTGTCTCATTTAGCAGAGGTGTTTTCGGATGTTACCACATCCATCTCTATCCTGGGTGTTACCACTTTCAAACTGAAGGGACAAAATGAGATGTGTCCTCACTTCTGTTGAGCCTAATATATTAACACTTTCTGGTATTTTAAACGAACGAGGCTGTAAAGTAGGATAGCTGTAGTTCAGAAATGCTTTTTGATCTATTGTTCCTGTTTTGAGAGCAATAACGTCCAGTGACTGAGCACGAGAGTTACCCAAGTGTAAAGTATTGTAAATGTGGTTTTTACCCAACAAATCCAGTTTGCCAGACATCAAGAAAGGGGTGGGCAGGTTAGGATTAGGAGTTGGTTTTGTAAGGTCTATTTATTTGCCTCCCAGATTTGTCCTGAAAGACAAATTTTGGATGGATGGATAGATGGACGTTAGAACTGACACTGGCAAAATCTGAGTTAAGTTTTTCAGAATGATTTCTAGCAAAACTCATGAGGACAATATTGTGAATTATAAGGCCTGCTACACAAATCCACACTTGGAGTTGAAAGAGTATGGTTTTGGGGATCCATGTGTTTGCCAACATTTGCAAAATAATAGGGACAATTGCATTAGGATTTCAACTGTCTTCCAGGAAATAAAGAATGCCATGAAAGAGGCAGTAAAACCAGGGTAGGGAAGGAGGTTTGTGGACTGTATGCCAAGGGTGAGGATGATAACTCCAGGGATGTCATCTAGGAAACCTAGATAAGGTGTGGTTATGGTAAGTGCTCTTTGGGAAGAAAGAAATAGTTACTGTGTTTCATTGGAGAAAAGGGAGTTTTCTGCTTAATAGTTTGAAAGGTAACCTGAAGAAGGTCAAAGGAGTGATTCTTGAAATGTGAATTAATTGTTATCTTGGAATGTAATCCTCTGACTTACTGATCTGTACACTTCTGGTACCACGTTGGTTTGAGTTTAGCAGGCAACATATAAGAAACAATTGTGCTTTAATTTGAATCAATCAGTTTCCCCATTTGAATCAATCATCCCCATTTGCTGCATTTTGGCTCATTTTACAGACTAGTCTTGGAGTGTACAAAGTGTATTTCTTTTAGTTTAAGCTAAATGAAATATACTACTAGAGGTCCTTTCTTTGTTGGTACTCATAATGGTTTTAAACTACATGAGAGAAAGTTTTTTACATTGAGGGTGGTGGGACACTGGCCCAGGTTGCCCAGAGAGGTGGTCGCTGCCACATCCCTGGAAACATTCCAGGTGAGGTTGGACTGGGTTCTGAGCAACCTGCTCTGGTTGCAGATGTCATCTAGTCCAACGCCCCTGCTCAGTGCAGGGGCATTGGACTAGATGACTTTTAAAGGTCCCTTCCACCCAAACCATTCTGTGATACTATGATTCTATAACATATGTTCAGGGTCCCTCTCCCTACCAAGTGTCTACAACATGACCTTAAGTTCCACCATTCCATCTCCGGTGTTCCATAATCTTCACCTGCTGGGCCATGCCTCACTCTAATGTAGTCACAGGCCAGTGTTAGTTTGTCAGAAAACTTGCTCCTGTCCTAAAATGAAAATCCTCTACACAAAAGTAGTTTTTCTACCTTTTTAGTCCAAGTTCACTTAATTTATGATGAAGTAGCCTTTTACAGACATGAGCTTATTCTAGTTCAAAAGGAGTGAATATCTAGTCAATCTGGAGTTAAATAAATGTCTTTACATATATTTTGTTTCCTGTTTTGCTATATCATTTCAAAAGAAGTAGTTTTATAATACATTCTCAGCATATCTGAAGTTCCATTTAACTCTTATTTAGAAGCTGAAGCTGCCTCAACATTTCAACAGCTGTTCAGAAACATATATTTCCTCTTACTGAAGTCTGCTTGCTCTTCAGAAAATAAGTAACAGATGTGCCTTCCACTATTTCTCCACAAGCAGCTTTTACTTCGAGAAATCTTGTGATTTAATAGTCAAAGGATAGGAAAAGCTTTTAAATCCATTAGTGCCAAAAATGTTTCAACAAGAGGCATTCTGTATATTGATGGTTGTGGCATTTCAGGGAGAAAAAGAAAGAACATGCCTCTGTGTTGTGTGTTAAAATATTTCAATGTAAGATATATGCAGAGTAACCTCACTTGGAGTTATCTTTACCTGTTCATTAAGTTATGGAATAAAGCCTGCTTTTATATATATATGCATATATAAGATTTCTCATAAGAGAACATGCAAGTGAGCAATAAAACCATGCAAAATAACATATTTAAGACTGACATAATTTACTGTCAGAAGATAGATGGGACTGAAGACATGCTTTTAAAAGTATATTATTTTCCCTGCTGTTCCAAAATGTGATCTCTTATTTCTCTCTCTTCCACTAGGCACCAGCAGTATCCTCTGAATCCACATGGTTTTAGATGTGCTGCCCGTATGTGAAATCTGCTGGGATTTTGTCAGTATCTTGCAATTCAGGTGTGGGGGGGTGTGTGTTTATTTTGTTTTGGTTTGGGGTTTATTGCTTTTTGTTTGTTTGTTTGTTTTTGTTTTTGTTTTGTTTGTTTGTTTGCTTAGATGAGGGGTGCATCCACAGCTTTTCTTACCTGCTTTTCTCTCTCCAGAGACATTTCCTCCAGAGAGCTTTTAACTAAAGCTCTGCTTGCTGGGTGGGACTGTGAGAGCACCTTCAGTAAGTTTGCAGACAACACCAAACTGTGTGGAGAGTTGATCTGCTCAGGGCAGGAAGGCTCTACAGAGGGACCTGGACAGGTTGGATGAATGGGCCGAGGCCGATTGTATGAGGTACAACAAGGCCAAGTGCTGGGTCCTGCATTTTGGTCACAACCCCAGGCAATGCTACAACCTTGGGGATGAGGGGCTGGAAAGCTGCCTGGCAGAAAAGGACCTGGGGGCACTGGTGGACAAATGGCTTAATACGAGTCAGCAGTGTGCTCAGGTGGCCAAGGCCAGCAGGATCCTGGCCTGTGTCAGGAACAGTGCAGTCAGCAGGAGAAGGGAAGTTATCATGCCCTTGTACTCAGCACTTGTGAGGCCTCGTCTTGAATACTGTGTTCAGTTCTGAGCCCCTTATTATAGGAAAGACATTGAGATGCTGAAACGTGTCCAGAGGAGAGCTACCAAGCTGGTGAGGGGTTTAGAGAACAAGTCATATGAAGAGAGGCTGAGGAAGCAGAGTATGTTTAGTTTGGAGAAGAGGAGGCTGAGAGGGGACTTCATTACCCTTTACAACTACCTTAAAGGAGGTTGTAGAGAGGTGAGGGTTGACCTCTTCTCCTTCGTAACTACTGACAGAACCAGAGGAAATGGTCTGAAGTTGCGGCAGGGGAGGTTTAGATTGGATATTAGGAAGAAATTCTTTACAGAAAGAGTGGTGAGGCACTGGAACAGCCTGCCCAGGGAGGGGGTTGAATCACCATCCCTGGAGGTATTTAAGAAACGGGTAGACCTGGTGCTTCAGGACCTGCTCTAGTGGCAGGCATGCAGGGGGTTATTTTGTGTTTTTGAAGTCATGTTTGGTCAGGGTATTTAGGTATTTAGGTGGAGGGGGTTTTTATGTGGGTTGGTTTGTGGTTTTTGTTGTTGTTGTTGTTGTTGTTGTTGTTGTTGTTGTTATGGTTGGACTTGGCTATCTAGAGGGTCCTTTCCAACCATGAATATTCTGAATATTCTGTGATCCATATGGGGCATGGTAGCTGTGGAAGCATGTGTCTTTGACTCCACAAATATAGCTCTTCTCCCAGAAGTAGTTTTTTTCACTGATGTAGATGAGAGCTCTGCGCTACTGTATACTTGCTACTTTTAGACCCTGCCATTCCTTTAGAGCATGTGTCTTTGATCCTCTCCACTGACCTGGGCACATGATGGGCTGACCACCTGGATTCTACTTACTGATATTAGTCTAACAGTACAGACTGAAGAAGTTGAAGGGGAGTGAGAAGCCTACTTCTAAACCACGAATTCAGATGTCCCCTTGATCCCACAGGTCAGATCAGCCTGTTCTCACAGACCAGCAGATCCTGCTCTTATCCCAGCTTGGTTCTGGATGCAACCACTTCATCATGACAACAACATGGACTTGTTAGAAGTTCACGTTTACACATGAATGTTTACCTGGGGGACTACTGACACTGAAAAGGCTGCTGGTGATTGGAGAGCTGATTAGAAATTTCCTGGCAAGATATATTTTTTTTTCCAACAGAAAATAATTACCACATCTAAATGGGTCAATGTTAATAAAGCTCCAACTATAACTCAGACTCATGCTAGCTTAAGTTCTTGATAGTCCTCTCCATAGGTTGCTGTAGACCTAGAGCAGAGAGCAAAGTTTTCAAAAGCATCTGTGGTAGGCAGAAGAGATGCAGAGAGGTCCCTTGGTAGGACCTTCAGGTTGGTCAGTGAATCAGTCAGAGCACTGCAGAGGTTCACTGTCTTGTGCTTCTGGATTCCTCTGATAGAACTGATCAACTGGAGATCCCTGAGCAGGCTACCTCCATTGCTTGGCCTGAGTAGCCTCCTGCTTTGTTTTTACAGGATTTCCAAGGTATTGAGTTCAGGTTTCAGCACTTTCTAGCTCTATTCATTAAATGGGACTACTTTTTTTGAAGCATGCTACCAGCCATGGTAAAACTTTATTGCCTGCAAGAACCAACCTTAGGACCATTACTTAAAGATATATAAAGTCCAGGGCCATGTTTTACTCAGTGCTGAATTCCTCTGACATTATCAGGCCATGCCATGGCTCAAAAATTGTGCTAATAGTTAAAAAAGTGGTGAGCACCATTTTGATTCATCGTATTTGTCATCTCACGTCTGATCTGCTGCAGCATGTCTTGGTGTTAGCATGGAAAAAAGACTCTGTGTGACTCACAGTGATGCAATGCAGAGAGTGGAAAAGAAAAATAACCACATAATTTCAGATGTACAGTCCTGCTCTCAACGCAAATGACAATCGATCAATCTGTAATTTTTTTCAACTCATTATCTGGTTCAGTTACTCATAAAAACAAAGAGGAATGCTCCTCCACTTCCCATGACTAGCCAGCAGGAGTGAGTGGTGCATATGTTTTTGTGACTGTCCTGTCTGTTCTCTTTCCATGTATGACTCCTCTCTTGATCATTCAGCTTCATTTTAACAGAGAACAGTGCAGCTGCACAGTGAAGCTTCTCTTCACAGTAGGAGACCAGTTTTTCTCAGTTCAGCCCTATATGATATTTTCACCCCTTGCTTTGGGACTGCTTTTTCTCTTCTTTTCATATTCCCCCTTCTGTGTTCTTGTGTCTTCTCATGCTATTTTCAGCTTTAGTTGTTGGGATCCAAGCAACCAACACAAGCTGAAAACGTAACATTGGCTGGTGGAAAGGAAATCTGATCAGTCTCTCAAATCCTATGGATCCCCCAGATCACAGTCTTCCATACTGTTTTTTTTACCTCTCTGTTTTCTCCAGTTTTTCTCATCTCCACCCATCTTAGCTTTGCTTATTCATCTCACTATTTGCTCTTGTTACTTCTACAGAGACACAAATCAATTTGAAAGTAGAATGAACTGTCTCATATTTAGATTACTTTTTTCCTGAGAAATAAGGGTTGAAACCTACCAGTAATATCCTGCCTTTAATGTTGTCTCCCTCCAGCAGTTCAACCTGACCCATAAACACCAGAGAACATCAGGCTGTGGGGGTAACATTTCTCCTTCTGAGATACTCACCCCATTATGTCTTATACACAGGGAAGATAACTGTTCAGAATAACACCCAAGCCCTGATTTAGAAATCAGCACAATATGTCCTTATTGTGCATTAAAAGCAGCCATCTAGGGAAGGATAGAAAACAATTACCATGAAGTTAATTCACAGCTATGTTTATAGCACAATAAATTCTGCAGGCAGGCAAGCTGTGGGAGACCAGGCACTGGCAAAAGTTCTGATCTTATTCAGTGGCTTCATCAGTTTTCCTGAAAGAGGAACAAGCACCACATTGCGGAAATGTGCAGATTTTTCTAAGACAGGAGGAGTTCTGAGCTTTTTATAAAATGGGGGAATACCACAAAGGAACCTAGAAGGAGTACAAACCTCAGAATAAGATTTTTGCTGGTGGTTTCAACTCATAAAATTTAAATATATTACATTTTAAGAAGAGTCTGAAACATGAGTGAGGAACCTAGGAGGAAGTGAAGCTGTGAAAAAATGACTTCAACTAGTAGGCATTAAATGAGATATGAGTTTTCAGAGGCATAATTGTTTATTTCCAGTCATATTTCCTAATATTTATAACCACAATCACTTGGCATCTCATTGGCATTGAAGGGAAATCTTCAAAATATGGTTCAACATCACTGTAATACAGACAGAATTTACTGCAGAAGGAAGAGGCACAATTAACTTTTAATGATGTGACAAAGATGCAAGCTATGGGCTTGCCTTAGAGCTTGGCATAACAGTTGTGTGGTAAGAAAATTTGATAAAATTTTGTGGTCATTGCATCCAGAAAATAAAACAAATAGATAACTTACTATACAAAACCATACGACTGGCTGTACCAAGTCAGATCAGCAATTCATCTGTCCTAGCAAGTACTTAGGAAAGACTGTAAGTACAAAACACAATGCAGGGAGGTATGTTTTGTCACTTCTGTTGTATGATTTTCCAGCATCTGGCAGTTTGCCATTTATGGCTTTCCAGAATTTGAGCACTAGGGCTGGTGGGATTACATGCATATCATCTGATTTGAAGGCTTTCTTGAACTGTTTTTTCCTTCATTTGTCTCATTATTGAACCATTTTGGTCAGCTAGTATTCAGCACACCTAGTGGTAA
>JAAGNO010017447.1:1979-22583 GCA_033439905.1 Ceryle rudis
ATTTTTGTTTTTCCCCCTGCTGTATGTTACTGAATTAGTATAAAACTACACTGGTTAGTGCAGGATAGAGTGTGACCACTGTCTGTGTTGTAAAACTCAAGTTTATTCTGAGAAAACCCTAGGTCATGCACTTGTGATAATCTTTGCCCAGGCTGGTTTTCCTGTTGTCTGGGTAGGTCAGGTGTTGATAATGCTCAGTTCACAAAAAAACAGGCTTATCAAACAGCTGCTCAAGCTAACGATTTCTTAATTACAGTGTTATGAGCTTCAGTGAGAGACAGCTAAACCCCCAACCGTGAGGGAGAAGCATGTGAGTTGTGGAGCTGGAGAGTAGCATGAGGTCTAAAATAAACTGCCTAAAATAAATTATCCTGAATAGTAAACTCTTCTCAGTGGTGAACACTGTCTGTCTGAAAAACAAACAAAGGAAAAAAACTGGTTAAGTCTTGTCAGAATGCAAGTATATGTTGTGAGCTATTTATACTACCAGAGCAATAGTTTTGTAATTTGAATGATTTGGTAACCCGTTATTTTCCCTTGTTTTGGGGGATCAGGGGAACCCAAAGGGGGCAAAGCCCATGTAATACTCTTTGCACCTCAGCCTTGGATTTTGTCTTACACAAGGAGATATTCTTAGGTTTTATTGCTTGTGTTCTTAACTTAAGGAGATGCGTACACTGCAAAACAGGGGCATGCTGATAACTGAAGTTCCTGTGATTGACTCTTGATTCTCTCACAACTATAACATTCCTGGGAAAACTCTTACAGAAGATAAAACAGTCAAGCATAGACTTGGTCTGCTCATCCTAGATGGTATAGCTCTGTGTAGTAGAAGACAATTCTACTACAACTTATTTCTGTATCAGAAGATGTTACAAAATGGATAGTACAATCCCCAGTAAATAGAAGTGTATTTTCCATAAAATTCACATGCCAGTAAGTAACAGACTGTCAATGTGCCTCATTGAAGTGATTTGGAAATGTCAAGGAAAGCTAAACCTTTCAAAGAATTAAGAAACAAATATCATTTAAAGCTTGGACAAAGAAGACGTCTCTGTATTCCAAATGCTTTTTCAAAATCGAATGCATTTATCAAGATGGAAAATGTAGATTTTTCATGGTTTGCTCATCCTCTGCAGAATGCAAGACATGAAGTGGCTAGTAGTGTTAAGCAAACCATCTGGTTTAAGTGGGTAGTTTCACCATTTTTCTTTTTTTTTTTTTTTCCCACTGATCTCTTTCTGGGAAATTGTTGAGCTATTTCTGCTATTACATTTAAATAAATTCAGTGTCTGCTTTAAGCAGAGAGAAGCATGAAAATTCCACTCTTAACTAGTAAAATTTGCTGAAGTTATAAGCAAGAGATAGAATTATAACAAGAATAATGCAACCTTGATTTTTCTTGTGAAATGGAAGTAAATGTCAGTAGAACATTTGCAGGTGAGTATAAGGTGCAAGTTGTTGTAAATAGAGAGAAGAATACATTTCAGAATTATTTCTTCTATAAATAGTGAAAAATATGTAAAATCATATGCTTGTGTGATCTGTTACTGCCTCCATATCCAACTTGGAATATAAAAAATGGCTTTTAAAGCATTATTTAATAGTATTATGTCAACTTTTCTCTTTAAATTACTGTGGATACAGATTTAATAATATGATGGGGGGGACTAATCTGCGTATTGATCTTTTTGAGGTGTACCTAAAGTCACACAGGCACTGATGATATGTATGCTTTCATGTTGAGTGTGAAACAGCTTTGCTAAACTAGTAGGATGTGTGAGGACAGATAAAACAGTGAGAAATGTGTTAGAACGTATCAATGCAGAAAAAATGAGCTTCCCAGAATATGATAAAAGATCAAAGGGATCAAAGGAAAAAAAAGAACTAGCTGTGCAAGTATTTAGCAGGGTGATGCTTGTATGTGGCCAGAAAAGACCCAAGATCAGGGCTTATTTATTTCTTTTTTAAGTCCTTCTTGAACTCTTTTATGCAGAATATGAGGATTCCAACCACTCCTGCAAGATTTCCAAAGGTCTGATAAGGTTTGATAACCTGGGCTGTGATAACCTAATTTGATGACCTGACCCAGTAAAAAGAAATTTTTTTTTTTTTTTAATTTGTTGTTGTTGTTGTTGTTTTGTTTTGTTTTTTTTCAGGCATGTACTATGTGGCACAAAATCTTACTTCCATATGTAATTCCCTGGACAGAACCATTCCAGTAGCGATGAATTGTGAATTGAAGTTGCAGTAACACTGTCATGCAGAATATATATACCACTATTCTACATATATTGAAAAGAGATTAGTAAGCTTTTTGCTCAATTTTCTCAATTCTAGCTAAAAATGTAGTAATAACATAAGCTACCCAGTCAAATGCTTAATGCCACCACCGCAGGAAGTCCCTAAGCTTCAGACCACTGAAAGTTAGGAAAGTTCACTAGAAAAGTACCACTAGCCTTAATTCATTAGTCTTTTCTTCCTGGCTCTACTATGTCTATTTGAGATTGAGTTGGTTGGGTTTTTTTTTTTTTTTTTTTTTTTTTTAATTACAGGCCTTATGGTGCTGTATTTTAAATTTGTGGCTGAAACAGTGCTGAAAACACACCAGTCTTATGGCTGTTGCTGAGTAGTGCTTGCCCCACATCAAGTCTGTCTCTTTTTCTCACTCTCCTCCCTTCCTTTCCTCTCTCAGTGATGAGGCTGGGGATGTTAGCAGGGAACACAGCCAGAGCAGCTGCCCTAAATTGACCAAAAGGGTATTGTATGCCGTAAAACATCATGGACAGCAATAAAAGCTAAAGGTTAGGAGAAGAGAGTAGGGACATTTGTGATTATAGTTTATGTCTTCCCAAGTAACCATTATGCATACTAAGGCCCTGCTTTCCAGTAAGTGGCTAAACACCTGCCAACCTGATTTATTTATCTGATAATGGATAAATTCCTCATTTGTTTTGCTTGCACATACAACCTTTGTGTCACCTATTAAACTGTCTGTCTCAATCCATGAGTCTTCTTGCCTCCTTTCTATTCCCAAGGGATAGGGGAACGACCAAGTCACTGTGTAAGTATTTGACTACTGGACTGGGTCAATCCATCACAGGTCTTTTTGTTGCACAACAGGGGGCTTAAGGGGTTTGATGTAACGTCAGGTTTGACTGTAGTGTGCTAGACTGAATTTGTAGCTGTTATAGCTGCTGTTAATTGTCAGCCTCCTATGCTTGCTGTGGGCCTGGTTCACTTTGTTGTATATTAGAACCGATGGCTTGTTAGCGTCTGGTTTGTTTTTTTTTTTTTCCTATTCGTTATACTGCTTATCATCTTACTTAGCTGTGTCTGGCAACATTTTTATAACAGTTTGTGTCCGTATGCCTGGGCTGGCATTCCTGTACTGCCATACCAGACATGAACAAAGTCAAATATGAACTGGAGCAGGAACATATCTGAAGGGACTGAGGCCTGTGAATAAGCCCATCCTGAAGCAGGTACAACCTCAGAGGGATTGCAGCACATGGAGGATTCATGCTGGTGCCAGTGCAGTGGGTGGGTGCTGTTGAAATAGAAAATCTATAGCCTGGTCCAAAGGGACAAGGGGTGGAGATTGTGCTGGATATACATTAACCTGTTTTAACCCATGGTTTGAGCTGTATGTTATAGGAAGTGCTATAACAGGAACCACCCAAATGAATGGAGTATGAACCTCAAAAAACTGGGCAAGTATAGTGGTGACTCAGACGAAGCTGGCTTTGCTTCTTGCCAACAAAATAAACCCCATCTTCTATTCTGAGCAACGACTGTAACAGATGGAGCCCAAGCCATGGACTGAACAAAATCAATGGACTTCTATGTTCTTCTCATCTTTCTCCTATTTTCTCTCCATCCTACAGGAGAAGTGAGTGAGCAAGTAGCTGTCTGGATGTTTGGCTATTGAATGCGTTCCACTCACCAGACCTACTCGTCTGTTACAAATTACCTTTGGAAAAAAATTGTTCTCCTTTGATACAGGTGTCACCCCCCCTTTTCAAAACCTTAAAGTTTTCATTGGTCAGCAAGGACTAAAGAAAAGGAAGCTGTGAAGAATCTTACTGCTAGATGGTATTTGAGACAGGATATTAGTTTAGAGGGACCTTTCATGGGATCCAATAGAGTTTTTTTTTCTGTTATTGATAGTGTATTGGTCCTTTATGTTTAGAATAAGCCATGCTACTTGGTTTTAGTATCTTTTTAGCTGAGACTTGAGTTTAAATTATTACTTGAGATTATAGTGTGTGAGGAACCACTAAAACCTAAAAATGAATAATGTATGCTTATGTAAAGACTGCAGTTCTGGCTTAAGATGCACTAATCTACAATTAATCAAAGGGTGAAAACACTGTCAAAGAGAAATTGCCTATGTTTGCAAATGGGTTTTATTATGATTGTGGAAGGAAAATTTGAAAACAATTGTTAAGAGCACTGAAATCGGAATTGTATTATTTTATTTTATGGAGTATCTCATTAAAACTATACCTCCTTTTCTAGCCTATAGATTAAAAAGGACCCAAACTGAACAAGATAACTTAACTCATTTAGAATTAAATTAGGTATAGTATTAATGAATTTACAGAAAGGGATGAAGAGTCAAGGAAAGTTAGATTAGTTTATCTTTCTTTTCTACTTGTTTTGGTTCTGAGTAAATAATTCCTCAATTTACCTTACATATGGTAACAATGTTAGCCAGTCCTGAATTATGCTCTAAGTGACACCTACATAGTTCATTTTTCTGGGAAGAATATGTCAATGTAATTTAATCCCAGCGTCCTGTTCTACTGACTATCATTTTTTTCCCCTAAAAGAGATATACAAGGGTCTAGCCAAACAATTATATAAGTACTGACTTGCCATGAAATTTTGTCATATTTGTGTACCTTATTTTTGTATTTTTATCAACAAGAAAAGTTTATCTTGAAGCATAGTTTGAAATATGTCTGTCATCCAAGTTCTTTGACAAACAAAGTTCAACTGATATGTGCAATTCTTTGCTGCTAAGGTATGAAAGTTGTGGGTCTGAGTTTTTTCAGGTTTTTTTTTTTTTATTTTTTTTTTAAAAGGGGGTTGCTAACTTACGAAGCTTTTAAGTATTTTTTTTCTAACACCATATAAAAGAATAACCTTTATATACTCTTGCCAAAATAATCTTTGTGCCTTTTTTTTTCTCAAATCTGTTGGTTGAAGAGAGGGGGATTTAGCCATGTGGATCAAGCGTAACCATGTTCGTTGACCTGAATTTACAAATATCTGATAACTAAGGCCTAGAGTATCATACCTTAAACTCACACAAACAATGGTGTCAGCATTCAGCAGGTCAGATTTTTATTAACAGACAAAACCCAGTAAATTAATAAATTAATGAAATCGGAAGGTCCTGTAATACCTGCTGGGCATGAGGTAAATCTTCTGATTCATGTTTTAGCAAATAGGGCAGTGTTGCTATCAGTGACAACAAAACACATGCTGACTCAGTCACTGGAGCAGAAATTCCATGTTGGTGGATGATCTTCAAATGCGAAGGTAAGAATTGAGCAGTGTTTGAAAATAGTAATGTTTTTTTTGTTGAAATACTGATTGTATGTCAAAACATTGATTTACTTAAAACTATGAACTATATCTTTGATGTGCTAAATAATGCTAGACTGTAGCCTCCACTGCCTAGATGCACATTTAATTGAAACCAGCATGTTACTGCCTCTCTCATTAGTCTCATTTCTCTCACTACAAAGAGTAATCTTTCAGAGAATGTGGTGACAGCTGGTGACAACTGCAGGAAAATAACAGTATATGTAACCAGTCACATCTTAACAGATCAGAAAATATCAGTGGTCATAATTTAGGAAACATGGATTGTTTACAACACCATCCTCCTTGTCAGATTTTAAGGTGTGTGTTCTAATACTTGCATAGTCAAAACCTTGCTGCCCCTCCATAGCCTCTATGTCTTATCATACTTAACACAACAATAGAGATCAGTATCTACTTTTCTTCTATTTGATCCAGCATTTAGACTTGTACTGGTACATTTGGAGACTCCTTTGTACAGGATTTTTGTGTGCATGTGTGCACAAGTATGCACAAAATCCATTCGTCTCTTAGTAGACTGAGCTATTTTTCATAATAGCTTTCCTGTGGCCTTCTTGTTTGAACATACGAGCTATTACAGAGATTCTTCATTTGAACTTCATGTCCCTAATAATAAGTAAGTCTTTAGCTCAAAGAAATGCTGAAGGCATTACATCATTCCATGGTATCTAGGGGAATATTTCAGTATAACAGCCTGTTTGAAAAAAGAACATAAACTTAAATTGATTAATGATGGTACTTACTGATTATAAAGTAGTTTTTGTCTTCAAGATGCTTCAATCACTAATTAATTTTTCAACACCTTGCTACTCTCCCCATCTGCTCCACCATTCACCTCTCCACCTGTTTCTGCCATGCTTTAATTTTCTGCTTTAGGTAATACAGCCTCACTGTCTTTTACATACTCCCATTTGGTGATTATTTATAAGCATCATGTGATTCTTCAGTATATTTTTTAATGTACACTCATCACTGATCATAAACCATAAACCTATAGAACACTGAATATACTGCATTTGACTGTACATCAGACTCTACCAACTGACCATAAATTTATTGGAGACATTTTCAGGGGGTATTAGATTTAGCACTGCTGATTCATTGAGAGGTTGTCTTATATAAAAATTAGTACTAAATAAACAAATAGATGAAGATAGCTTCAGCAATGTAAATAAATTCATACAATTAATTCCTTCTTCAACTTTACAACTTCAGAGTGTGGAAATATTAATAAAAATATTATGAAGCTTACAGTTTGCATCATAAATATGACTTTTAATTACCTGGAATATTAGAGAGAAAGAAAAGTAATTTGTTTTAGAATTCAGTAAATCAAGTGTTTTACGTCTATTGCTGGCCCAGATGAAGGGACATGAAAGATCCCTCTGGATTTTGTGGCTCGCTTTAGAGAAGGACATTGCTTGTGTTGTCCCTCCCACAAAAGGGATGGAGCTGAATTGGAGACACAGTGCCCTCCATCTGGATTTCGTGGAGACCCACAAAGTATAATGTTGGGCTTTTTCCCCTTTTCTGTAGAGACTTGTGTCCTTTAAGAGAGGAATTCCTTGACAGCTGTTAAACTTGTGTAAGCTTTTATTAGTGCTTTAAATCTGCAGGATAATCACTATATCTGGTCAGTTATAAAATGATGAATACTGTTAAAAGTGATCAGGTGTTTTTCATTCTCCAATGACTTTGCTTCTTATAGAGGCTGTATTTCCAAGAGTTGAAGTAGTCTGGTTGCAGGTTTTTTTCACTCTGTTTACTTTATATCAGAAAGATAAATCTGTACATGTTGTGTAGTTGGTATTCTCCTCATTCCCAACATGGGCGCAGTTGCAGCAGTGTTGTCTAAAACAAGATTGTGTACTTCAGGTAACAAACAAGGTACAAGTAAATGACACTTGACTTACTGCATTAATATGGGGAAAACTAGTGGTTGTACTGTATGTTTGATCTCTGACATTGTCTTGTAGGCACATTTGTTATATGCTGCATATAGAGAACACGTTACTTTAATTTTTCTGAGGCTGTTCCACGTGAATATACTGGCACTGAATTCTCAAAGACTATACAAGTTAATTGCTTATTTTGGTCTTGAGTTCAAAGAGTTTTGGAGTTCCTATCTAGCTGTGTTTATCTAATCTATATTAAGTTAGATCCATTATCTTTCATCTGCTTTGCAAGGTGTTGGTCTACAAAATATTGTTTACACTGATGATGAGACATGGTAATTGACTGGTCCTTTTGTCTTTGAGGTTTTTACTTTCTTTCCCAGCAGCATAGACAGAGGTGATTTTTTTTTCTGTTTTATTTTCTTTTGCATGTTTCACTGCTTTGTGGCAGTTAGTTTACTTTAATGAACCTGTAGAGTTCAAGTCTATAAAGATAAGGGATCAGCCCTTTTGCATTTTTAAAAAACATAGGAACATTTGTTTCTTGGTTACATATAACTGAGAGGTTTTTTTAAAGTGAAAACCAATGCTTTATAGCTCTACAACATCATCAGAACCAAAACAGTTGTTATTCCTCATGGGGATTTATGTAACAGAAGATTTTACCTATGCTGTTGAGCAACAGAAAAGCTACAAGTTCTTTCCTTAGATTACAATGGGAAACTAACCCAGATCTTCTGAAGGGAAAGTTACCTTTCTTTTATTTCAGTTATAAAACTGTCAGTTGTTGAAGTTCTTTTAAAGTAGTGATATCAACATTTCTCCTGGATGTTTTGCCTACTGAGCTCTGAATAAGCAACTTGCTTTTTTACCTGAAGCCTTTATATTAAGGACCAATTTTTCCGGTTTACCAACTAAATGTTGTCTTAAATGCTTGCTACTACCTTGTTTTGTGCTTCACATTGTTTTTCCTATGAAAACAAATATTCTTCTTTCAAATTCTGGTATCACTTATCATGTCCTGCTTTATGTTAATATTAAGAATTTTAGCTTTTTCTGAAATTATGTACTCAGAACTTCTTAGGCTACAGAAGACGTTTACTGTAGAGGTGGTAGGCATGCTTTTGGAAAATACTTGGCATGCTCGGAATAGTGCAATTTTTTAACAACAGAACGTGAAGAATGGATATTCCTCATACATTCTACTGTGAATAATCAAGGGTGTTCTTTGTTGCTCTTCCAATAAATAAAAATAAGAGGTCATGACCCACTATTTTATTTCCTGTGCTCTGGAATGCTGTCCAATGAGCATCATAATTGTTTTTTTTTTTTTTTTAATTGTTCTACCTGAAGAAAATGATGATTAAGCTATAATTAAGAATCTCTTAATCATATAGCTTTCTGGGAAATTATGCAAAAAGGTAATAGACTGAATAATGCTGATCTAAAGTTAAGTGGTGAATGCGATGGGATATGACATACATGGAAAGAAAAGACTATTATAGCAGAATTATTTTCTTAGAATTGTTGGGGTAAAATACAGATAACATGATTTTCTACCTGAACCTTTTTAACCGGGGAGAATGGACTGAAAGGAAGTGATAGATACAATTTTAGTAAACAGATTTGGCAACTACCCATAGGGCTGTGCTGTTCTGATAGACTTTGTGACAAGGAATATTCCCACTAAGTGTAAGGAAGGGCTTTGTATTTATAAAGAAACTGCTAATTAATATAAAATGTTTTGCTTTTATTGTACAAGTTTAGGACTGAGTGACTTCGGGGCTAATTAGCCCATTTGAATTCTGTGGTGATTTTAAGACACATGCACCATTACTGAATTCTGGCTTATGCTGTGTAAGTGAAGTTGCTGTTTGGGGCCATGACTAGTGACTCCTCAGTGTCATAATTTCACTGTTTTATAGATCTTTAAAGCCCATGGGTAGTGTCTGAATGGGCAGGTTTCACTGACCTTCTTTGTAGGAAAGTGGCTTAAATGGAAGGAGAAAATGTGTTCCACCAAAACAGGCAATAGGTTGTCTGGTTAGGTAGTAGGGTAAAGTTCCTGAAAATCTAAATTTTTGGAACAGTTTGTGAAGGAGGGATGTATGAAATGTGATCTTTGGCAAGGCAGAAGAAATTTAGCTGTTGGACCACTTCCATTTCAGAGTTAACTTGCCTAGAGTAAAAGAGGAGTGGGAGAGAGAAACATTCTCATTTCAAAAGGAACGCAAGAAAGTCTCTACGGTCTTTAACCTTTTTGACCTTCTGGGAAGGAATGGTTACAGGTACTAGCTGAAAGCAATAAGTACTGTCATAGTGAGTGCCACTGGGTAAAAATCTGTTCAACTCATGTTGTTTAAATCAGGTTGTAATTGTTCATTGATTTATTAACAATGTGTAATTATCTGGTAATATGTGAACTACACATTCAAGGTCAGTACCAGCAATACAACAGAAACTACAACACTAGATTATAAAATGTTCATAAGCACCTACAGATTTCTAAACATGTTTTGTATCTCAGAAATAGTAATTCTCAAAAGTCCTAATCCCATTGTCACAAGCTCCGCGGATCACATGCTCATCTTCACTCCTGGCCAGGCATGTTTCCCTATTTCCCCTTATGGGAGAGGTGCAGGAGCTTCAGCACCATCTGAATCCATGTAACTCTCCACAACTTAATGACCACATGCTGATGAACTGCCCCCAGTGCAAGATCACACAGTGGTGGTGGTGGGGGGCCATGCTTGCTGCAACCTGCACCATAACCCCACTAAGTGGTGCAGGCTACATCCCTGACAAGAAGGCTTCTTTATGAGGTCTGGGCAGAAGTCAACACCAGTAAGGTGACTTCTGTCTACGTCAAACCCACGTTGACTGCTGCTCTGTTACCAAGGTCTCTTCCCTCAATCACAATTTAAAAAAAAAAGAAAAAAAGAAAATCTTTAATCTGATTCCTCTTTCTCAAAAGTCTTTTACTAATCTCTTGGTTAGTGTTTGATGTGACCGATGATAGTCCCATGCAAGCTTTAGCTTTGTTAAATGCCTTGTACTATTATCAGGTTTTTGGCAAATGCTTTGTGACAGTTTTGGATAGGCCTTTTTTATACATATTTCACACTCGCATGCCACGTCAGCTATTACTATACAGATCATGTCAGCAAGAGGTTCCTTGTGAATTGCCCACACTTGGTTTCCAGAGACTTGCATGAAAATAGAAGATGACACAATTTATAAAAGTTACCCTAAAAGTTACCATAGTTTTTGACAAGAGACTGTAGATAGAAATGACACGTCAGACCAAATAATACATCTGGGAAAATCAGACATTATTTGGGACGCATTACCTTTCCTAGTTTTTCTGATTTTTCTTTTTCTTTTTTTTTTTTTTTTTTTAATATGGTTCTGAATCCTATAAAGACTCATTTTCTGTGTGTTGTACTCCAGGCTACAAAGTGCACCAAACTATTTAAATTAAATCCAGGATACAGATAAATGGGATATTTATGGAAGGGATTTTTTCAAATTCAAGGATTGGTTGAAATTGGGGCCTACTGTGTCTGGCTGAAAGGTTTCATCTTCACAAAGGTATGATGAACGGCCTGCTTTTCTTCAGAGGCCAAAGGAAGAACAATGCTGCAACCTACTTAAACTGAAGTAGGGATAGAAGTAGACAGGCTAACAAAATTGAGATTTACAGGTAGCTTTATTGATACTAAAGCAATTACTTGTATACATATAAAGTCAGTGGATGTTAAGAAATCTGATGTCATTTTAAATAGTTGTTCTGTTGCTTTTTTTTCTGAACATCACTATGACTATTCAAACAAATTAATTTCCATGGAAGGACAGACATGTTGATATTACAGGTTTTCTTGTTTTTCATTGCCCTTGAAAATATTACTGCTGATTTCTTAGAATAGAAACATTGAATGTTCATCTTTCTAACTGAATTTCAGATTTGGTGATATGATTAAATATTACCATGTAATCAATAATAATGACTGTTGTTCTCTAATTTAACATCCATTTATGATGCATAATCTGTGGAGGGACAAATAGGCTGGACTTTATGATCTCAGAGGTCTTTTCCAGCCTCAATAATTCTGTGAAATATAGGATGCATTCTGTTAAGGTTCAGATTATGCTGTTTGTTCATTCTTTTTCCACTGTCATGAGCAAATATGGTGATTTATATTGACTCAGAATAGACCTATCTGAATAGTGGTTTGTGTTTTCAAACTTCTGTGTAGCAGCATATTCTCACAGTCCAAAAAATTGTGAATTGCAGCTTCTTCAGAATCTATGCAAAATCTAAATGCAAGAATTTCTTGAAACAAAAAAACACTGGCCTAACCAGGGAATATTTAATTCATTGTGATGTTCAGTCATACTTTTTATGTTTTTTTTCGTAGTGCTTTTCAAAATCTGAAGCTATGAAACTACAGTATTTAGAAATAGAGCATATGAAATTCTTGGTTATGGTTCACTGCATACTTATAATGTTTGCTTTCCCAGGTAGTGTGGTACGACTCCTGATCCTGACTGAATGACTTTGCTGCTTCTGAGGCAGATGATTCTAGTGAAATTATTAGTACAAGTAGCAGAGGTTTTCTTTTTTTTTATTATTAACCCTTGTCTTAGGATCAGAATCAAATTCAGTACAAACTGTTGCGGAAAGTGAAAGATGAATGCAACTGAATCAAATTAATGATTTTTATTCACAAAAAGATTTCAGTGATATATTCCTGGACAGACTAAACCGTTCTTGGAAAGCTGTCTTCTGAAGTTAATATTAGTTGTGCAAAGTACTTTAAATTTCTAATTATATCAAAGACACAGTGTAGCATTTATTTATTTATTTATCAGTGAGATTTCATCTATGAAGGTTTTTAATGTATTTGGGCTACTAAGTTATTAATTCTGTTTTCTTCTATTAATGATATTAAATTAGATAGAAGACTCCCTGTGAAATGTCTGTCACCATTCAGAAAACACGGAGCTCTTTAGATAATGTCCTACAATTGATACTTATTCCTGAAAAAATCCAAGTAACTTCCTTGATTAAAAGTATTTTGTAAATCTGATTTTTGCTCTTGGAAATAGTAAGCCATGCTTTCATGTGCAGCAGCTGTATCATACTTGCCTATGCAGTATTTACTCTCATCTACAAATGCTGCTTATAGAGACACTAGAGATTTTAAGCATAGTGTATTAACACTGTACAGGATAGACTTACCCTGTGTTCTTAGCAATGAATTTCTTTAAAGTACCTATGTATATTTGCAAGATGAATTTGGAGAGATAATGAAAATGAAATAAAAACTTGGAAATTATGTGGATAGTCCAGTTGCAAAAGAAAAGTCATCACCTTCCAATGGTTAGAAAGTTCAATGAACCCACTCACTTGGATAAAACCATAAGCTAAATCATATCATCTGTGACTTGCTTCCTGTTGGGGTTCTGTGACACCTTCCAGTAGTCCTGTTACCGTAGCACATTTTCAGCAATGTAACCTGGATTAGGGTGAGAGGGAGGCTGCAGAGTGTGGGATCCTATAATAGCATGGGTCTTCCTTAGAGGCTAATGGGAAGAGTCACCCTATTTGCTGCACATGGTTATTCTGAGATCTCTGTCTGCTGTCCTCCCTTGCTGTCACTGTTTGCTAGTTGTACTAGTTGTACTAGTACTAGAAAATTTAATTACTCAGTGAAAATGAAATCTTGAGACTCACTGCATCTTACTGTATTGGATAAATACAAGCCAAACTCTGAAGTATCTGGTTAGCACTATATGTTACACATATATGGCCTTTCTCTCTGTTGCTGACAACTGTTTACATGCTGACATTAAGACTGAACATGCTGCCCATACAGAAAATACGACTGCAAATGACCTGTGGTATAGCCAGAGGACATCCCATAAAGTGCATGAAGCTGTGTATGCCTGTTTGGTGGTATATTGTACAGAGAGACACTTCAGAGCAGGCTGCCACATGGACAGGAGGCACACTGTGATCACAGCTGCTCTGACTATTGCTTACTAGAAGAAGTACAGGCATGACCAATAAGCATTGGCATTATTCTGCTCTGTAGCAAAAAATTTTTTTCATCCTATGGTCTAGGCTTCCCATTTTTTCTACTACCTATATCTATGAAGAACTCCAGGCATCAGCAAACTTTTAAAAATTTGATCATAAAATATCAAGGGAGAGGTTTTCAAAGCAACCTAGGAGTCTAGCTGGCACTGAACACCTCTAAAATCTGACCCTTGGACAGTTTTAATAGAAAATTAGCTACTTTCTGGCAGGGGTGTATATATATATGTATATGTACTCTTCTTGGGTAATGATCCCTAATGCTCACTGACAAAAGGTAGTTTCCTGAATTCATGTAGCATATCTGGGCATTGTTCCAATGAAAATGTTAGCTAGATGCTACTCTGGCTAAAGATAGGGAGAATGAGCAGCTTCATGCAGGCAGTTCCAACTGGGTAGAGCTTCCCCTCAGCCCGAGAAGAGAGATTAAATAGGAAATTAATAACAACTGAATGTGGAAACATAGATGTGTGTATATCATTAGATATGTATACACACACATGTATACAGAATGATATTAAAATCTGTAATCTACCCTAGTACGCTAAATGAGGTTAGAACCCTTCTGATACTGCAACCACCTAGCACAGACCAGCCTATGTAAAAATTTTTTAAACTGCTGGCATCTGAAATGCAAAATTTGCTCATAATCTGGCAATTAGCATGAGCAAGAGGCCTTTTCTAACTCCTGAGATACACCTGAAAGTTCTTTATCACAGCAGTAAGGGCCATTATGAAAACTTAGTGCTAGAAATCACTGGATTTCAGTGTCTAGGAACATTCCCTGGCACTTTAATTTACTACTAATGCTTGTTGCCAAAGAAATGATTGAGTTGCTCAATGTCAACATACTCTTAGCCATGTGGGAAGCATGTGACCACGTACTTAAATGCTATGCTCTGTGACATCGCCGAATAGAAAGCAATTCATCCTTTCCATTAGTTAACAACAAAAATTTCTGTTGCTAGAACACAAGTCTCTTCTGTGTATATATGAATACACATTTGAAAAAGGAGAGGGAAGTCATTAAGAAGTCCTTGCTGGCTGCGGTGCATGTCTTATTTTAACTTGTTCAGCAGCAAATAGGATAAAAATTTTTCACTCCTGTATAAGCCTTCTCATTAGAAAATTAAGAGGAAGAAATGGGTAGGTAATGAAAATGCTTGGTTGGAAATGTTCAGAAAGGAAGTTCAGTAACACATGTAGTAAGGTGGTTGTAGGTTGCTGGGACATGCTGATTAGCTAATGGCAATAAAAAGAAAAGATTGGGATATTGCAGGCAGTCTGTGATATCTGAGCAGAGACACTGTGATCCATCACTGATTTGTGACATCCTGAGAGGGAAGACATGATACACTAGTAAATCCACAACAAGGAAAATCTCTCATGTGTTAACACTGATTTTACCACTCTCTCCTTATAGGAAAAAACCACCAACAAAATGTTTTGCACAAGAAGACTGGCTATGTGCACAAGGGGATAAGTCTCAGAAATGGTTTTGGGCAAAGTGAAATAATTCATGTGATCTACTTTATCCCATTCAAGACAGATATCCATTCACGGCAGCAGGAGTTCCTGAATTCCTGGGCTAGTTTGTTAGTTTTGGTTACAAAACTCTTTCTTCCTGTTTGTGTTGTATTTCTGTAAGGCTTGGCACAGTATGCAGAATGTATATGGGAATTGCACTGTATCATCATGAAGGCATTCAGGGATTTGTCTTCAGAGGTTAATAGGCAATAAAGTGAAATAGGGGTGACTGACCATCTTGACCCTGCAGACTTCTCATCAGAACTTTTCTATGCTTGAGAGCTCTGAGATTCATATTATGTCTTTGACTGATAAGGGAAAAATGGGGCTTTCAGGGTAGTTCACAGAACCGATGTGCCAGCAGTTTCCTGGAGTGTCACAGCTCCTAGAATATGCCAGGAATGGTCCTCTTTTCCTCTACAGCTAGAGATTTCCATTGCATGTTCCCACCATGGCCTTACTGCTAGCTGTGCCCATAGACATCATGCAGGAGTGTCACTGCTTGAGATTAAAATGAAAGACAAAGTACGATCGTGGAATAAGAGAACTTCTTGATTTCATACCTGAAACAGTAGCTGAAATTCAAGTATTTCACTGTATTTTTCCTGTTCATAACTGTAAACAGTAATACATATTACACTCTGTGGAAAATTCAGAATTACCAGCTACTCTGAGCTCTGATTTTTAAAGCTAGCCACATAGTGGACAACTTTATTGGCTTTGTGAAGCAAAACTTAAAATGCAGGCTCAGGAGCTGATTCTTATAGTGGATGTGAATGCAGGGAAAAGCTTGATTTGTATTCTCCTTTCACCTGTAGAAAAGGTAGTGACGTTATTCATGATGTGAAAAAGCTACCACCCTATTTCTACTGCCAAGGTGCTCTTGCAATCACAGCCTAACAGAAGAAAAGCAGCCTTATTTAGGTAACCTGTATGTAAAATCTGCATAACTTGCTGTGGCCATTTCACAGCTTCTCTGGAAACAATTCTTAAAGATGGAGAAAAGCAATTTTAAATATGATTTGCATAAGGAAATTTTATTGTGTCTTATATTTAATATCTCTATCAGGAAACTACACTATTTGTGTTTTCCATCCCCTAGAAAACCAATCCTGTCTTCATTACCCAAGCCATCAGTCTGTAGGCAAAGGGGAGAAACATGAAACAAATGACTACATTGACACCCAGATCTTTCCTATTTTATCTTGACAGGGTTTCATTTATATGATGGTGTATTTTTCCCTTGCAGCTATTGCCTCTGTTACTCTTTATGGTAATTGAAGCTGGACCCAAAAGACCTTAGAGGCTTGTATCTTCTCCTCACATGAGTGACACTTCAGTGATAAACTTGAACTTAAAGTTACTGAGGCGTAACTGAGGGTTCATTTGATAGCTAGTGGTTTTCAGCAGCACTGCAGGGCTTCAGGGGCTCAGCGTGAGAGAGATTGTTAATGTCCTGTGAGGGAAAACAATAACACATTTCATTAATGCGTTCATGTGTGAAGCATCCATTAGTGCACTGGAGGTATTAATGACGTTATGCTTTAAACTGACATGTGGGGCATGACAGGAATTGCAAGGTCTGATGAGAACAGATGACAAGATAAGCAAATATTTGAATGGCTTCATTTGCCTACAGGTCAAACCATGGCGCAGGGGAACTGAGAACTCTAAAACCTGGGAGAGATTAGTGTTTTCCTAGCATGGACTGAACCCAGGAAAGATGAAGAAATATTGCTTACTAAGTAAATAGAGTGGTCAGTAAGGGCAATAAATATGTAAAAGGTACAAGCTTAATTATTAGTGAGCCTCAGTCAGTAATTCTAATTTAATGAGTTAAATTGTTAAAGCCACAACACAATTAAAGGTATAGATAAGTAGAAAAACATTTTGCTTGTATGAATATTCTTTTGAATTTTCAGTTAATTTCCCTTTATCTACCTTCTGTGAGGGTTTAAAATATAGAGCCAAATAAGCTGCTGACTATCAGCATCATTGCACTTTGTGCTAAAACTGACTTTTGCTATGGGATTTTAATGACCTAGTTTGTCTGCAGGTCAGTAGAAGGTGTAAAAGTTGATAAGATTATTTTTCTTTTCTGATTGTCATGTGCAGTTGTTTATTTTGTCAGGTTTGAACTAGCTGTAAATTAGCAGATAAAGGCCTGTCCCCACCGTGCCCCCCCATGTTTTGAACCACTGTTGGATTGCTAAAGGAGACTCACAGTACAAAGGATTTGACAGCTGCAACTCAGCCGTTAAATGACAGTAGTGCACATCTCAATGCCATCTAGCATAATTTAACATGAATGATCTGACATGCTTGGCAGCTTCTTGAAGAAGGGGAAGAAAAGGCCACTGTATTGCTAGCTCTGATTCAGTGTGATTTCATACAACCAGACTTTTCAAAAACAGTGATGCTTGTTAGCTGGCTAATGCAATGAGATTGTGCATTATGAAATACTGTTGTTAGTGCTGCTGCACAAAACCAAAGCAAATGACTTTTTCATTGTCAGTCCCTTAGCATTCATGAATAAAAAACTGCACGTTTCACTTAAGTATCTTCAACCCACCCTCAAAATGCATGAACACTTCTCCACAGGTCACCATACTCTGACTTTCTCCTTTTGGTCCAATGTGGTGATTCCCTGTCCAGGCCTTTGTCCTTGTACGTTAACCAGTCCTGTAATAATTTAAAAATTAAGCAAACATCTCTGACACTTTTTCACATTGACAGTCTGGGAAGGTTGCTTAGAAGTTTCCATTACAACTGTTGTCACATATATTACTTATTTGACTCAAATTTTCCATCCATAGAATTTCCCTGAAGATACATTTTTTTGGGAGAGAAGTTGAAACCCAGTACTTTCAATCAGTTGGAGTCGTCAGAAGGTGAGAAAATATACTTTTTGACTGCATAGTTGTCAACATGTAAAGCTATTGCCAAGGACAGTGTGTGTTTTCCATTTTAATAAGCTGTAGATTCACATGTATAATTTACTTTTTTATATGCTTGTATTCATAGCAGGCTGTCTATGAGAAAGCATGCTGAAAGACCACATGTTAAGTCTCTCCCACTGACTAGTCAAATTTGCACCCCTTTTTATTTTTTTAATTTGGCCATCCGTATGTCAAATTAACTTATGTCTTCTCAAAATTCAGACTACTTAGACTGGAAGGAATGAGAAATGGCTAACTGGTGTAGAAGATCAGGAAGGGAGTCAGGGCTGAGCCGCAGGGAGCTGATATTAGTCTGTTCTTACATAGATGCTCCTGTAATAGGACAGGTGAGAGGGAGCTGTGTGAGAGAGACCCTTCAGGTTGATTCCAAATAAACTGTTTTTCAGTGTTCTTCTAAGTGATGCATCAATTTGTGCTTTGAGTTCTGTCTGCCCTTACTCTTTCTGTTCTCAATTTCACCTCCAAACATCAATAGTTTTCTTTTTTAAGACAGGCACTACTGATTAGATATTGCCAATTTAAAAATAAAATAAATAATAATAAAATTGCCTTCTGGACCTACTGAGAATATTTGCTTCATGTATTCTTCTTTTCAGGATCCTCTGCATGTCATAGCCTAAGCTCAACCACACAGTTTATTTTTGTAAAGGTTTCCAGTCTGCTCTAGAAATGGAAATGAACTTGATAAGCAGTAGAACTTTTGAATGCTTATTTGAACTGAGCCTCCAAGCCTTTAGTGACTTTCCCATTGCTAATGCTGAAATAGTGTCTATAATATTGATGATGATAAGGGTTGTTGTATGATGCTGACTCTTGAAAGTTAAATAGTGAAGACAAGAGCCTAAGATAAAAGGAGACCTTTGAGCATGAGTTATTCCATGGCAACAAAATTACACTATAGTACTTTTTTTTATAGAAAGTTTGACCTTTTTGATAAGGACATATCTAGGGGTAAATGACAAAATGCCAGGTCTGCCCTTTGCCTTGAATGTTGAAAATGACTGACCAATGTTTCTTCGAATAGTACGTCTTATCTATCAGAAGACAAAGAAGGGACAGCTGAAGAATCTGAGGATCCATAAGCCTATATGGAAAGTAAATCTAACAAGGTGGAGTTATTACACGTATGCAGGTTGTGCCCTACACTTTATGCACAGAGGGACCTAACTTATAAATTACAAACCCAAGAACTTTTTCTGCAGAACTACAAATAAGTCCAATACATAGATTTTTTTAAAGGATCTAATGACAGATCTACAGGATTATAAGCTCGTGCTTCAAGGCAATAATGATGTAAAATATATCCTTTTCATGACATGGTATCCATGTTAATTCCGTGGCTTTGATCTCTTATTGTGCTACTATTCCTCTGCTTATAATTCTTCTTTAGAAGTGAAATTTGATCAGGGAAAAAAGCTCTACAGTGCCAAAAATAGTTATGGTAGAGTCAGAAGTTTGAGTCTTGGCACTCTGCCTGTGTGAAATGGGTTAATAGTGTGAGTTTCCTGCTTAAGAATTTCAAATTTTTTTTCCAGTAGTCATCTTAAACATTCAGGAAGGTCCTATATTAAACTGTAAGAATATGTGACATATATTTTCTAGCCTTTGCTTTTATATTTTAGGCAGTCAATCCTAAATCTTCCCAGATTGTGAAAAGCTATGTTTTCTTGGAGTGAGAGACTTGTGTCACACTGGGTACTTGAAAGTGAAGGTGCTAAACATGAGCAACCATTCAGCTGGGTCCCCTAAGTCACTTGTTCTTAGTAGAGTCCTTTAAACCATTTGTTAAGAAGCACAAGGATATATTCTACCCCCCACACCATAGGTTTATTACAAGCTGAGAAATAGCAAATGCTTTCTTTGGCTTTGGTATTTGTTTTAAAATTAAAGCTTTCATGTGTAAAAGCAAGCCAGACTGACAACTGTTTCCCTTTGCAAAGGCAGCCATCAAAACCTGTGTTGTTAGGCTTGCAGAATAATTCTGTCACATTACTTCAAATCTCACCTCTTGCTTGCTTCCACGACTTCCTCACAGTCTTAGTGCTTCTACTCCATAGCAAGCAGCTTTCTGCCCTTCTTGTTCAGGAGCTGAGGTCCATGAAGGAGGAATTCAAGACAGGGAAGACTCTTCAAGGGAGTGTATTGAGAAGAAGTGGATGATGAGAATGTCCTTGTCTTCCTACAGTTATTTTACTGTACAAGAAGTTAATTCTTCCATCCCATAATGCGATGTGATATACACTGCACAATCTAAATGGGGTGGCTTGTTTTGCTTTGTTTAATTATGTTTTCTTTTTTCTTTGTTTTTGGTTTGTTTTGTTTTAGTTGGGTTGTTTTGTCTGTGGTTTTGGTGGTTTTGGTTTGGTTAGATTTTTCTTTCTTCTTTGTTTGCTTTTTTTTTTTTTTTTTTTTTTTTTTTTTTTTTTTTTTTTTATTTTGGTTGGTGTGTTTTTTTATTTTTTTTTTTTCTTTTTATTTGTGTATTGTTACTTTTAAACTTCTTTTG
>JAAGNO010017451.1:0-13681 GCA_033439905.1 Ceryle rudis
GCCAGCCCCCTCCCGTCCCGCCCCCCCCTCCATCGGCACCACCCGGCGTCACGTGCCTGCGGAGGCGGTCGGGCCCTCCTCCTCCTCCTCCCCTTCGGTTCTCCCAGCGCTGAGCACAGAAAGTCCGAAATGCAGCCAGCCGGGGACAGCAGCAGTGTCTTCTGGAAAACGTAGCAAAAGTCTTGAAGGAGCAGCGGAGATGCAGGATGAGCTGGGGAGCATCTGCTGGCAACTACCTGCTACCCAGGGCACCTGAGCATATGCTTTATTTTCACAAGGGTTTCTAGCCCCTCCTCCTTCCTTTAAACATGTACATGCAGAGTTCTTAATAAAGCATGCAAAACATCACTTAGCTGCCTAAAGCAAACTAACCCCCACCTCCGTCTAATCACTTGTTTAGAACATTTAGAGCCAAGCACTAACCTCCTCGGTACGTTTCATAGAAGTGATCTCTCTATGGCAATTCCCGTCCACGATCAATGCAAGAAGAAATTTAATACTAAAATGGACACGTTTTTGATAAACCAAACCGGCTGTCATGAAAGATTCTTCCTGTTGTGAAAGATTTTTCTAGGCAAAGTTACGTGAGTTACCTATCTATTCACCACAAATACTCTTAAGTGGAAGATGAATCTAATGAGCAATACCCTTCAACCTTCTCCTGACAGAACACTGTACCTGTCCTCCCCCTCCCCAGTGCACCCTGCCCTTAAAAATGTTAATATGTGGAGGTAGTGCCCTTAGTCGTACGAGCCCCAGCCTCTGTACGTCTTGCAAGGAGCCTGTGTCCGCAGCAAGCTATTTATAAAGGAGAGAGAACTGTTAACACCCGTATCATCCCAAAAGTCTGTATTGTCCAGGAGAACTTTTACCAGTAACATCATCATGACAGACCACTCAGTTAAAACTACCCAAACAAGTGACATTTTTATTGGCGAGTTCTGCTAATGAATTTCCTTTCCCACACTTGTATCTCCTAACAGTTTGATTGGGAAAAAAACCCACAAAACCAAAACCGAAAACATTTTGGGTAACATTCCGTTTGCAAACAATAAAATTATTTCACATTTAAAAATAAAACAAAGTGTAACAATTTTAAATAGAAATTCTAGGAAAAGGTGTCCTGGTTCCCCCAGGAGCAGTTCCTCGCCAGGCTGCCACCACCTCAGCTCCGCTCCAAGTCAGCGGGCTGGGAACTGAAGCTCTCTTGTTTGGAGCTCAATTAAAAGGACTGGGGCATGTGCTATTATTACCATTCAGAGCCCTGTTGTTGTACATTCTTCACAGGAAAACATAAAACAGTTTGCAATAAAGCAACCAGTACTTTTTCTTCCCTTATTCTAAATCTAAGTCATACTGAAAATTAAGGGGTGAGAAAAAAAAAAATAATGTGGCTTCAACATTCAGCTACTTTATCACACACAAAGATTTCTACTAAGAGCATATCCAGGTTGAAATACACATCCGATTTCTGTCATGAGGTTAATGCTTATGGGGTGTGAGATACAATCTACTTTGAAATGATAAACACATCACTTCTTAATGAGCAAAGTATTATTTTTAGCCTTTTGGACCAATGCTTAGTTGCGAGACTGTTTCTCCTGAATCTTGGCCAGAAGAGACGGTTTTCGCCGCTACCACGCCTAGAAAGATGACTGGTGGCAGTCACACACCTTATCATCAGTTAGCAAGAGGTTGTATTTAGCACGTTTGTTTTGCATTCTAAAAAACTTTTAGTTCAATTTTTTTTTTTCAGTCCCCAGAGGCTTTGTACACCAGAAATTACACAAGTCAGCCACAGAAAACTGTAAATTGGTATCCACAGCGATTTTGAGGTATTCCACAAGAAACCTGGCTCTGTACCTGAATGTTCCTTCGAAAAACCAACCAACCAAGAACCCAAAGCCCTGTCTGGAGTGTAAATTTCATTTAAAAGATACCTTTTAGCCCCATGTTCCACCCCATTTGATCAACAAGGACATACTTATTTTTTTTCCCCCCAGGGGCACACACACGAAAAAAGCCTCCTTCATCCTTCTCCCCAAATATTCATTTCAGTACTTCATTACTAAATTTCCAGGAGCACTCCAAAGAGATGAAGAAAAAGGGGTTATTTTCTAGCCCAACTAGAGAAACACACTGAGCCACTGGTTTTTGGTTTATTTAATTGGTGAAGGTGTTCTTAGAAGATACCAGCAATCCCCTTAACGTTGAAAATAGCAGCGGTTTATACTCTAACCTCCAGCCTGCGAGGAAGAGGCTAGGGACAGATCTGGAGCGGCGAGGATGAAGACTAAGGTAAGAAATAACGGTCTCCTGGGACTGGATTTGGCTTGATGGAACCATATCTATCGAGGCAGTTGGCATTACCGGAAGGTTGCTCCAGTGGAACAGGAGATGCTGCTTCACAGCATGGGCAGGTTCCTAAGCGGCCAGTCGCCTGCTTTACTCACAAGCTTTTGTTAGGGCTGAAGGGGGAAGGACAGCTTTATTTCTTCTGCTGTCCTCCTTTGAGTAGTACATTCAGAGTAATTTCCAATAAGCTGTAGTGCTAGTGGTGAATAATAAATTGCCTGCAACATCTTAATCAGTTATTTTTCATGAAAAGTGGAAAACCTTTATAATGGCCTCTGAAGGAAATGATTCACTACTTCCATATTTGTAGAAAAACCATAGGCAGTAATATTTTCTAAAGTGCTTCTTTACTTATAAGTTAACTCTTTTAAAAATCAGACTTATTTTGTAGCGGCAAAGTTTCCTAATAGTTCATGGAGCAGTATATAGTTTCTGATGTAAAAAACCTATTACATAATTTAAGCAAATGACACTTGCTTTGACAAATGCACCCAAGTGAGTGATTTAAGTGCAAACCCCACCTTTCCTTAAAACACGGCCTTATGCTGGTTTATTAATGCAACTTTACATCCTTTAAAAGTAGTTTACTTCAACTCCAAGAGCAGGGATTAAATAATACAAATAAAAGTTGAAAATTCAATGAAGCTATTGCCTATTTACCCTGAAATAAAAGAGTCCTATGATTCCACTGGTGCAAAAATCCCTCCGAACACCTTTGTTTTATTGGCAAAGTCATTTAAGGTCACTTTTGCTTCCAAGACCATCTTCTTCCATGGTTTCCACTGAAGGAGTTTTGCTTTGTAATGGCTTGTGGTTCCACAGTGATTTGTAAATGAAAAACCTACTATGAATAACTCTACCATAGTCACTAACTTACAGATACCGTCATGAAAAAGTCCAAAACTTACAGTGTTGGGTTTTGTTTTTGTTTTAAATTTTCAGCAAGACACAAAATTCCGGTCCAGTTAAAGTGTTTGCTTTGAAAGCCATTTTAAATGGCAATAAATGGCTGCTGTGCCTTCTGGATGGAGAACTTCACGCGATGCCTGATGTGCTCCTTGGCATGGTAGGCGGATATTGTCCTTCAAACGTACTCAGAGAACGGTGTGGAAGGACTCTCGCAGGCAGGCACAGCCATTTGGATCAGCTACTCCTATGTCTATAGTGCAGTAGGTTTGAATCTGCGTAGAGAGAACCACAGCTGGGTGGCACATAGCAAATGTTGGGGTTGTCTGTTCTCAGAAGGCATGACACGAAGCGTTCTGGACAGTAAGAGACTGAAGCATCTGCGACGTTGTTCTGATTCTGTCAAGTAGTAGTGGTAGTTTCCATCGAAAGGTGGTGGTTATTGCTGAGACAGTAAAGCACTCCGGTTGGCTTTCATCTTCTCCAAACGCTTCACTAGGTGGCCATTGCTGACTTCAAGCTCTTCAGTTTTATCCAGTGCTGAACGAAGCTGAAGGAAGGAGGCAGAAAAAACCCGTCATTAACTGTCACAGCACTTTCCCTTTCCAAAGGTAAAGCAAGGTTTGTGGTTACCAGCACTAACTGACCACATTACTGGAACTTCCTTACATGATAAAGCAGTTGAAAAATTCCTGTTAGCAGATTTGCAAAGTAAATGTTGAGTACCTGCTCTGAAGGCCACACAGAGAGGTATTTTCTAACCATGGTGCCAAGAATCCAAGGCAAGTGTAGAGTCCTGAACCTGGGGAGGAATAACCCCCTGCACCAGTACAGGTGTGGGGCTGACCTACTGGAAAGCAGCTCTGCAGAGAAGGACCTGAGAGTCCTGGGGGACAACAGGTTAACCATGAGCCAGCAATATGCTCTTGTATCCAAGTGGGCCAATGGTCTTCTGGGGTGCATCAAGAATGTAACCAGCAGGTCGAGGGAAGGTGTCCTCCCCATCTACTCTGCCCTAATGAGGCCACAGCTGGAGTACTGGCTTCAGTTCTGGGCTCCCCAGTTCAAGAAAGACAAGGAACTACCAGAAAGAGTCCAGAAGAGGCTACAAAGACATTGAGGGGACTGAAGCATCTCTGTGCTGAGGAAGGGCTGAGAGCTGTGGGGCTGTTTAGCCTGAAGAAGAGCAGACTGAGAGGAGATCTGATCAACGGTGACTTTTCAGTGGTGCCCAGCAACAGGACAAGGGCCAACAGACAGAAACTGGAACCCAGGAGGTTCCATCTGAACATGAGGAAAAAATTATTTCCTGTGAGGGTGCCAGAACCTGGCCGAGGCTGCCCAGAGAGGTTGTGGAGTCTCCTCTGGAGAGATTCCAAACCTGCCTGGACAATGCAATCCTGGGCACCCTGCTCTGGGTGACCTGGCTGGAGGAGAGGAGCTGGATGAGATGATCTCCAGAAGTCCCTTCCAACACCCACCATTCTGTGATTCTGTATTTACAGAATAATGGGCAATCTGCATCAACTTCAGAGGGTGGATGCTCAGAGCTATCTGCTGGGTGACACACGCCTGTCTCACTGCCTGGTTTTTATGTTTCTGGTTCCTGCATCTACAGCCACAGGCGTGACTTTGTTGACTTCATTTTCTATAAAAACCACCATGGGATTGGGGTAGGGAGGAGGTGCACTGCATAGAGCAGTATTTATAGGCAGCACAGCAAAGTATTTAGAAAAAAACCAAAGAGCCACACTGGAAAAAAACCAAAACCAACCAACCAAAAAAAAAAAAAAAACCAGAAACAAGACTCAGGAGACAGGAGTTAAAGAAGTTGACAAATGTATCTGATCTGGTTGTAGCAGCTACTTGAAGAGACTGTGAAGTTTGTTAAGACAAAGTCCAACTTAGAGGCAGCTTGAAGATGCCATGTTTTAAGAGAGACAAACATGGACAGAGTCTGTGGATGGACACACTACAGTAAACAGGCATGAACAGATTGACAGAGCAAGAAAAACAGGCTCAGTAAGAACCAGTCACATCTGCTTAGCACTCAAGTGTCATCTCAAGTTTGAAAAGCTCAGTCTGCAATTCCTGGTAAGATGTGGCACTGAAGCACCCAAATTAGCTCAACAGCAGGATTTTCAGCTTTCTACTGCTCTAATTTCTGAATCGCTTGGTCTAAAAAGACCAGTGATTTGTATTTACAATCCCGGAATTTCTAACACCCGAAATAGTGAGCTTTCGGGTACAACAAAGGACAAAGACAGCAAATTCTTCAGCCTCGTGAATGCTGAGCTGCAGGAACACCGACTGCTGCAAAGTAACATGCAAACCTGAGCATTTGAAGGCTATTTCTGGATTCAGGTTGTACAAGCAGAACTTGAGATTGCTCCAGAGAACTAGCTCTGGTACAAAGCAAGGCACTGCCAGTCAGTTCAGGAAGGAATTCTGAACCAGCAGTGGGAGCTCAGAGTTGTGACTGTTAACTCCAGTTTGAGTGCTCTAAGTTTGGTTACAGATTTAGAACGAATAACTAAAGCAATAATAATAAAAAGGTAGTCATGTATTCTTTGCTCTACCAAGAATGGTAGCTCCTCCTCTAAAACACAACAGCCAGACAGATTCCCCCAGTGTGGTGCAGGCCGACTGCTCACCCACGACAGTTTGCATTTGGAGTTACCTCTCTCTGTAGTTTGCGTTTCTCTGCCTTCAGCTCATCTTCTACTCTCTCAGCATTTTCAGCAGCAGTTTTGTATCGGGCTACCTGACCTTCTAATCGTATTACCTAAGGGGAAGGCAAATTTTTGTAATTAAAAGCTGTACCAAGAAGTTACTGTGAGGCTTTACTTTTCTGCTAGTAGTTAATCAATAACCAGAGAGATGCTCGTTACTCTTTAATAAGACAAAGGTGTATTTTGAGGGAGAAGGAATACACCAAGGAAGCCTAGCCACAGTAACTGAGTCCAGACCTTTTATACATATCCATATTTAATACACTTCAGCAAGAAAAGATACAGTCCATTGACTAAATTTACCTCATCATATGCCAGAGGCTATTTAAAAATATTTGCTACCTAGGCATAAGAAAGCATTCTGAGGAGTTCAGCAAGTGCTCTCAATATAGCTTTGTCTTTGAATGTTTTTCCTTCGGTCAAGATGAATAAATAATATGTTCACTCTTCCCCATGCAAAAACGAAAGCATTTTAGTCTTTATGACTTCAGTGCAGTAGCCCTGATGCTCCAACATTCCTGCTTATTTTAAGGGAAAATGACAGTAATCATGAATTTATTGATCAGACAATAAAATAAATTTTTCTTTCCATTCTCACCACACTTCAACAAACAGAACAAGCCAGAAACTTACGTTCTGCTCCAGTGCTGTTATCTCCTGCTCAGACTTTGCAAGTTTAAATTTGAGATCACTAATCTGTCTGTTGGCATCTCCTAGAAGAATTGCAGATTTATCAGAGATGTCAGAACAAGTGTTAACAGAGTCTAACAAGCCTGTCATAAAACTTCCAAGCTACAGCAATTTACTTGAGGCAGTGCTAGAGTAGCAAGTGCTCTCTGCCCAGAAAGTGCCCAGCACATGGATGCTATTCCCAGTCTTGCCCGATTCCCTTCTGACCACTCTGGAAGCAGAATTAACCAGGAACTCACCCCAGCTCTCTTGGGGAACAGAAGAGAGATTTCCAATTGCAATCTTGCCCAAAGAAGGATAATTGTTCCCTCACCTCTGGTAGAGGTGCGTGGTTGGCTCCCAGTTTGGAGCTCCCTTACAACTGAAGGGTCATTTTTACTTAGAGCTGTGTGATTATCATACAGATACACTTTCTCACTCACACGAAGGACACAAAAGATCTCTTAAAAACAAAATGCAGCTCACTTTGGAGGTCAATCATGTGCATATCTGTTCCATTTTCCAGAACTTCATCATCTGACTGTGTATTTTCCATTTTGCCATTCTTTTGCTTTTCTTCCAGTTGTCCCTTTAATTTTTTAATCTGAAAGACACAAAATAATTCATTATTAAAATCAGTAAGGGAAATTGTGGCTCAGCACTCAAATTCACTCAAGTATTACAGAACAAATTCTGTATTTTTTTCAGATCTAAATTAAAAAAAAATCTTTTGTTACAAAATAATTTTGCTATAAATTGACTCATATTTTAAGTATCAGTTCTTGTGCATAAATTCAGAACCAAACATCACGAGTGGAAGACTATTTTAGTGGAAAAACTGTAAATGACCTGTAGGCACATTCACATAAACCATTCCTAAAACCCCAAAGCTGTTAGATTGTGTGTGAAGTCTCAAGGCCATGGACATAGTCCATAAATGAAAGCACAGAGCATCCTGTGGAGAAACAGATCTGCTAATGTCTTTTGAAGAAGTTTTATATCCACTGTGGAATATTACAGTACAAGCAATCACTACTCTAATTGCTATTTACCCATCTGCTGTAATTCCTCCAGCTTTTCTTTCTAAATGGCCCATTACCCACAGACCCAGCAATCGGGAAGACTTACTTGTGGTGATAAAATTTGCTTCAAAAATTTCCAGAGCATATTTGTTTTTCCCTTGGTCTTGGCCAATCTAAAGTATAATTTTTCAGAAATAGTCCTGGAGAAGGAGTTTTAGGTGCCAAGGACACTGTCTGGCAACATGCTTGAGTCCCCATCCCTGGAAGGATTCAAGGGCCGTGGAGATGTGGTGCTGAGGGACATGGTTTAGTGGTGACCTGGCAGCGCTGGGTTAATGGTTGGACTTGACAGTCTTAAAGGTGTTTTCCAACCAGAATGATTCTGTGGGTCCTATCTTTCTTCCCCTGTATCCTGAGTTAACGCACAGAAGAAACACTTCAGAGGAAAAATAAGGTGGCAAATGACGTAGTGAGTCCTCAGCAAGAGCAACCCAGCACACCTTCTGAAAGGCAATGGCATTGCTGTTCTATACCTTACCTTGGGGCTATTTCGACCAACTTAATCTATCCTGTCCTTATCACAGATTTAGTAAAAACACAGCATTTCAGTTTTCCTGGGATTACCTGGTCTAGTAAGGATTCTCGCTCATCAATGAGTTTTTTTAGCCTGTCTGAAAGAGAAAACAGAAAGTTCAGGGCTGATTTGATCAAGCCACACATTTCAGAGCACGTCTGATGTAAGACCGAACCGGTTAATGTTAGTGAAACGAATGATGAAGGTAGTTATGCACGTACCACAGGACATGAGGCCACAGACAGGGCTGGGAAGGGGCTGCAGCCAGGGAAGGTTATGTCATTCTCACAGAACATGCTTGTCACGGCAGTAGCAGCACCCAGCTGCATGCAAAGAGGCTAATCTTCTACGTTTAGGTTAGCATGCAAGAACTCTAGGGTCAAACACAACTGGAACACAAAATCTCACAAATCTTTACAGTTTATCACAATGAAAATACTGTAAATGCCTATAATCACAGCTCAGCACATTCTCAGCACTTTAAAACATCACTTCTAAACATCATGGCAATGACATTTTGTGCTATCTTCAGTACGATAACCAGAAAAACATTTGCCTGTTAAACAGCTTTGTTTCAAATGCAGCAAGTCTGGTAAAACATTCTTCTCTCTCTAATCCTTCATAATCAGTTCTCCCCATCAAACATCAAGCAGGCAAGGGGCAATCTGCACCAACTGTTGTGCTACACTGGAATTTGGAAGCGCGTGGATACGTGTGGCATTCAGTAATAAAGTGCATACTACAAATGAGTCAACTGGAAGAAAGAACTAGAAAGTAACCAAATCACTTGGGGGGGGGGGATTTTCTTCCCTATTAAAGGGTGCAAAATGTGAAAGCATTTTAGCAGGTATGCACGAATTTTCTTAACACTAAAATTACCTCATTAATTAACCACCTTAGTTTGTTCAGGTACACCTCAACAGAAGTACACTGGAACAAAGCATTCAGATACACTTATTAGAAGAGGATATATTGACCTCAGACAGGTCTTACTCCACCATTTTGACGTGTATGGTTTACTGCAGGTCTATTTAGCTTGCCTCCCTTGCCAGCAAGCAGTCACCCGTGAAGAACCCAGGGTGTTCAGAGCTCAACTCTACAGCTAAGGTCTTAACCCTGTTAATTATATACTTAAAATCCAAAGGTCACTCAAGAAAAAGGTCTTTTGGGAAAGAAAACAGTTGACAAATTACAGCTAAAAGGCTGGTGGGCTTTTACCAGGTAAATTCTGTTGATAAACTTAAGTATTTTTGAAAAGCTTTAAAAATTCCATTCCCCCATCTGTTGTTGAATCCTGGACAGGCCAAAGTCTTGTGGTTCTCCCTTTTTTTCCCCCCCATTAACACAGACAATAAAGGGAATAAAGACCCCGTGTGGCACCAAATCATGGGGAAAAACTGAAGTTTTCAAATCAAAGTCCCTCTGTGTGGCAGACACGTCCGGTCCATTGGCTAGTAATCGTGTGCTGTGTCATCCCCCTCCTGAATACACACGTTCCCATATACCAGCAGTCATTCTGTAACACGGAATACAACCTTTACCACGGCTTCTGATGCAAATACAGATCTTAAAGTGCATTCCAGTTCAGCAGTTCTATGTATTTGTTCTGATCCTCCTCAAGTCCTGTAATTTATTTTTTTTTAGCCATTTGTAACACACTCACATTGTTACATCTGAGCATTGATACGGAAAAACAAAATAAACAAAAGCAACAATCAAACCACATTTTTGTAAACTATCAAGAGTAACAAAAATTTACAAGTATAAATCCCTTTGAAATAATAAAATGATTTCACATGTCTGTGGGGGAAGGAAAGGAACCTTAAGACAGAAAAGCTGTAAAAGATGAAAAACAGGGAAGAAAAATAAAGGTCAATGAAGAAAGCAAGCACAGCAAATAGTACAGTAAAGGTAGGTCAGAGATATTCAGACTTGGAGATAAGGTTGGGAATCAGCAGTGTTCAAGACAAAGTTCTAGTGACTGGAAAGAGATGGGCTGATGAAGAAGGAAACCTCTAGGCCACTACAAAATTAGCTTAAACTTATTGACTCCACTGGGGCCAAATAATCTATCTCAATCCTTAAAATAACTTGGTCATGCACACAGCTAAGTCACCTTTAGTAACACAGCCACTGCTATGGGGTGGAATATGCCTGTCTGAAGAAAGGACATCTCCTCCAGCTTCCAGTAAGGAAGTGCATCAGCTTCCCCCAAACCCTTTTCCTGCAAAATGGATGTTAGCATTTTGGGATGAACTTTCAAATACGATCTCACCATCAGCTCTCTCTTCCCTCAGTATGGACATTTGTGCTCCCTGCTGGCACAGGTGACGTGCTGGCAGCAGGATTGACAGGACCACAGAAAAAAATTAGTTGGCTAAAATTTGCCATTTCTGTAGAAAAGTTTTCTGCATGTACAGATGGAGGTCTCTGGCTTCACTTATCTTAAAACCCCACAGAAAACTTACTGGAGATTTAACAGATATCCCTCCAGAGTCACCTCAATAGCACAGTTAGAAGACATTTTTCCAACAAATCAAGGATCTGTGGACCTTGAGAACAGGTGAGCAGAAAAGAGCAATCTACTGAATTAGGACATGAAGCAGCTAATTAGAATTCTCATCTGTAACAGTCATTATCCTGATTTCACGTACAAAGATACTACAGTGAATAATTAGAGCGTCACCTTCATCTCACTTGAATTTAACTTTGGGAACATGATTCCCAAGCTACTCGCTGCACAAATTCACGGCTTTTGTACACCAAGGAGCTTAACAGAGGGCTGATGCCAGGAGCTGGGCCCTGGGAAGGCCTGGGAGAGAGCAGGACACAGAGGCAGTGCAGTGGAGGTTGCAAGTGTCTTCTGCTACTATACAGGCCTGTTTGTAAGTCAACTGAGCGTTCTCATTACCTTGGTATGGCAGTTGACTCAAGGTGTTCCTAGCTGGGGTGCTGCTTCGGTGGCACAGTTGACCTAACATCCCCTCACTGGCCACAGATCTTTGATGTCTCTGCCTCCTTGGAGGGGAGAATGGGGTGGGAAGTGGCTGTTTTGAACCTGAATGATTTGCATGATGCGTGGCCCTGCACGTAATTAATCCAGATGCAAATGAAAGGGGTAAACTGTGCTTAGAGGCTGGGAGGACATCCCATGAAATCCCAGCAGCGGTCCCAGGCAGCTATTCAGAAGAACCTGCAAGAATCCAACTATCAGATCAATAGCAGTTTGGATGATACACCTCCAGATCTTTCAATTTATTTTGGATGATAAGAAACCACCCACACACATTTCAATGAGAAATTGGTTCCTCTCCTTCTCAGAAGGGGGATGCTACTGGGGACAGGCTGTTGGGAGACTTAGTAAGCAGAAGACTTAGAAGACACCAGCTCGCAATACTGATTTTGAGTGTGACAAGAGGACCATTCTTCTCTGGGATAAAGGGAATACTGACCAAGGCCTTTCACTATTACTTGTTGAATAAGGAGGAACAAAAAAAGAAGTTTCTTCATCTACTACTTCTGACAGTATTTCAGGCTAGCTCTGAATTCACGGTGATATGCACGCATGGGCTACAGGCTACCTGTGCCTCTAGGTATTGAACAGACACCCCAGTGAGCATCTGGGGCGATGGAGCTATTGTGAAAGACACCAAGAGTGGGGCTCACTGCAGCACACATCAGCAGACTATCCCTGCTCAGAACAAAACAGGTAACATAACAGCAGAAAATAGGAACCTTGATTTTAGTTCATCTCTTGATTTTGTAGTTTCACGCTAGAGCATGAAAAGACTGACGCTGGTATCTTGCTGCCTTTGAAAGTCAAGACCAAGGAAGAAAGGGATGAGCTAGATCTTGTCTTGTGTTTGTCAGATATCGCAGGGAAAAAGCCAAAGACTGTTTTCAGTTGTGTAACTTTACAAAAGGTGCATTTTCTAGGTAACTCCTCCCGAGACACTGTCTCCTCTCCCTCTCTAAAGGCACACGTTACACTCGAGGCTACCTGGCATATAACATTTAAATTATTACACTTTAAATGTAACATCCAGAAATTCCCTTTATCTTCAAGATGACTTATCTTGGAGACCCTCCCCTCTCTTCTGATGTTTATATACTCAGTCAAAACCCAAAGAGGGAAGAATACCGTGACCTTCTACTCCACAGTACTTGCCCAGTTCCAGAAGTGAGGGACCAGCTGCCGGCAGAGGTACCACCGAGCAGCTAACGTTCAAGGCTGGATCTCTAGTACCTCAGCTACTCTGTATTGCCTGTCCATGCTCTTGCTCCTACCTGAGTTTCACTGAGAGCCAGCCAGTTACTGTGGGATAAAAGCTGTTACATGGTTAAGACTACAGATGTTTCTCCTCCTGTGACTTGGCTTCAGAAAGAACCTCTCTTACAGATGTTTGGGTTTTTTCCTGATGTGGAAAGACTAGGTAAAAAATCAGCTCACCTGTTAATTCTCTCAATCATCCAGAAGCAGGTTAGAAACAAACTTGTATGAAAAAAACACAAGATATGCTGGTGTGTGCCTAATTTATCTCAGAGTATAGGTGAATCCTAGCAAGTATGTTTAATTACATATTTAAGTGTATTTAACAATTAAATATAAATACATTTAAAATACTTTCAACATTAAGCCAGATATTAGGGTTGCAAGTAGAGCAGAGACCAATCTTTAAATAAATGCTGCTACAGTAAAAAGAGTAACAAGATTCATTTAAGATCCATGACATTTTAGATTAGCATTTGGTATAAACCCTTAAGAACAACAACCACTAATACTTACAGAAGCCATACTGGAACTGGCGTGGGTTGGGAGAGAAGCTATATGAAGAGAGTTACAGGTTTACAGTGAAGGGTGCCTCAAACACCAAGGCTGCCCATTCCTTGTAAGATGCTCTTCTAGCTATGTAGCATAACACAAGAAATTTAACAAAGCTGCAGAAAGAGGCTTCTGAAATGTTACGAGTTTAAATAAATACTTAGGCAGGTTTATAAACAGTGCTCTGACAGGCAATTTAAAGTATAAAATATGTTTATTTCAATTATATACAGCTCAGTACATTTCGATATACATCTTGAAATTTTGCAGTCTGTTTTGACTCCATTGACTCTGTAACATCAACACAAACACAGCCTCCCTTAGCCAGCCCACCCCTCCTCCCCCATTTGCATTCCCTTGGGACCTTTCTTTACTTAAAAAAACAACTTTAAATGATTTTTTTTAGTATGCAAAACATGCTCTTCATCCCAAGCAATAGCAAAGATGCAAGAACTATACCAATGGAGTCAAAGAGTCTAATTTTGCCATCAATTCAAAGCAATCCAGCTTTTTGAAAAGGCACAGGGAGGAAAGGGGGGGGGTTGTTACATAAAAACAACAGTCATCTTTGGTCTGATATCCAACAAGAATTAAGACATGC
>JAAGNO010017451.1:13700-29011 GCA_033439905.1 Ceryle rudis
AAAAGAAGAAATGAAATTTAAAAAATATATATAATGCAGCAAGGAAATGCAATTTTAAACAAAAATCTTCACGGAAAAATAGATATTTTATATATTCATAGCTAGACAGTACTTGATAGCAAACCTAAGCACACATTACAGTGCGTATTGACACTTTATTGGAAAAAAAATAAACCAAGCCATGTCAGACATGGTGTAAAAGGCCTATTGTGGTGCAAAGTGCCTAGATGAAGCATAAACACACACGCGTTTATTCCTTTCAGCAAACTAAGACCTGCACATTGCACTTTTTTCAAACTGTATGCTGTTCTTCCAAAGTGTTTAGACTACGCATATTCACAGTGATCTAACTATATTTTGGAATATGACCATAAGTGGAATGAGAGAATCTTTTTTTCCATAGTAAAAAAAAAAAAAAAAAAATCCAAAAAAAAATGGTTCCTAGGCTTTAATCATTTAGAAAGTAGTTGCAGCATCAGATCAGTGTTGCTGATTTACTGAGTTCCTTCATGAAGTGTTACTGTACTTACTGCAGATCTAACGCATGTAAGTAGATATTAAGTATGTGCCTAAGTTCACAGAGATCTAATGCACATGCCAGACATCCATCGTATAGGCTATAAAACCCAAGGATTTTCTATAGGAATTCCTCAGTAGCTGTCATCCATGCTGAAAGTACTTTAAATGTGAGACAGGCTGAACAGTCCATTTTGTGAAGCTTGCTCTTTTGGTGATGAAACTTTAAACCTGAGACATGGCAAAACCAAACCCAGGCACAATTTCTCGTGGCTAGGTACGTCAGTGAACAACTTAATACTTGCATCATTACCACTTACATAATGTTGTATTGTAATGAGAGTTACCCTATAAAGGAAAAAAAACCCCAAACTTTAACAAGAGTATTCCTAAGGTCTGATGTATTGTGCAAAGTACATGCTTCTGTACGGGGACTGATCCAATGGCAGCTAACTTGGGTAGCCTTCAGATTCCCAACTTAGGATACTGTACAGTCATCTCTGGATCTACCCTTACCCCTTCTACCACCCTGCAGGTCCTCCTTGCTTTCATCCCTGCTACCGCCAGCGCTTTCCAAATCGTGTTCTGAAATGGTTTCCTCTTTATTAGAATGTGATGGTTTCATTTCATCTTCCATCACATCAGTCTTCTCATTAGTCTTCAATGACGCTTTCCCTTCCAAGCACCCTGCTCCTTCAGGCTCATCTCCTTTTTCTTGCCTCAAGCTGTCATCTTCACTCAAGGTGCCTTCTGTTTCTGTTTTGTCTGTTCCTTCTTCGGCCTCGTCTGTTTGGGCACTTTTTCCGACAGTGCCATTTGCTCCATCACCCTCTCCTTTCTGAGTATCAGTTTTCTCTCCATCACAGTTTTCATCTGTTTCTAGTATCTCTTTTGTCTCTTCATCAAAATCAAATGCATCACCATCATCTTCCAGTCTTTCCTCCACTTGACTCTCCAATTTAACTTCCTCATTAACATTTTCATCCTGCTCAGCTTTCCACGCCAGGGAAGTATTTGCACCTTCCTCAGAAGTGAGTCCACCGTCACGGCGGTCTGCAAGCTCTAACTCTTGCTCATCTTCTTTCAGCGTTTCTTTATCTACTTTGCTTTCAGCAGTTACACTAACATCTACAGATGCCTCCTCTTCAGATCTACCTTCCTCTTGTTTAACTACATTCTGCACTTCACCTTCTAAAGGATTATTTTTCTCTCCTAGTGTATCACCTGTTGTTTCTTCACTACACTGAACTGCCCAAACTTCTGCCTTTGGCTTTAAATCTTCTATCCATTCTGTCCTACCTTCCTTTCCTTTTCCAGACTCATCCCTCATTTCCAATTCCAACTCCTCCATTTTGCAGTCTAAAAGACTTGGATCTGAAGTGGTTTCCTGAGCCAACTGCTCTTTCACAGCACCTGTGTCTGGCTCTGCCTGCTGCAGCACGCTGCCTTTTACGTCAGTAATGCAGCCTACAGCTTCCCCAGACGCCTCCTCTTGCTCACCTGTTTCTGGGAAATCCGAACACACCTCCGGCTCTTCTGTTAATATTTCCTTCTCTCCGTCCCTCTCAGCTGTAGCATTTTCAAATTTTGTTTTATCTTGCATATTTTGTTTCCCGGATGATGCCGAAGGGCTGTCCTCTGAAGAAACTGGTTGGATGTGTGCCTGATCTCCTCCACCTTCCTTTTCACTCCTATCTGCTGGCACACCACTTTTATGTGACTCCAACCCCACAAACTCTGTCTCCCTTGTCTGACCCTGAACTGTGCTCCCAACCTCATTTTCTTCTTCAACTCTATCAACTCCTGTTTTATCAATTCTTCCCTCAGTGCAGCCTGTGCTTTCAACAAGCTTTTCCTCCAAGACATTTGCAACCTTGTTTTCAGCACTTTCTTCTAAGTGCTGGAGTCCCTCAGGGTGACTCTCCACATCTACCTCTTCACCAAGTGAGCCTACTACTCCAACCTCTGGTAGCCCTGCCTGGTTGGAAACCAATGCACAGCTCTCACTTGTCACATCAGCTTCCTGATCCATTTTGTCATTATCATTCAGGGCATGGCTACTTTTAAGATCCCCTCGTTCTTCCCATTGGGGTGCAGCTTTTTCCAGGTTGTGCTCCATCTGTAAGTCACTAGGAATTTCCTGAGGAATCTCAAAAACCTGATGACCCTGCAAAGAGCTCACCTCCGAGTTCTGATTTGTCCTTGCATTGAAATCAAGGTGTTCAGCCTCAGCACTAACAGGCTGTTGGACTGCTGTGCCTGCTGACTCGGTCTCCTTTCTGAAATCATCTGTGTCACTATCATCGTTTGAAGAAGTGCTCCCTGAGATACGTTCTGTAAGGCTTTGAGTTTGTTCTGCAAACCTACTATCTGATAACATCATTGTTGACAGGGCATAGTGTTCTTCAACCATTTTTTCTGCCTTTGCATTTTCATCAGCATGCAATGTCTGTACTTCCTGCTCCTCAGACTCCTCTTTGTGTTCCTCATGCTCAGTATTCTGCAAGATTTCTCTTTTCCCCATATCCTCCAAAATCTCATTTTTCATGTCCACTTCCTTGGCTTTGCCTAAAAGACCATTGAGAAAGTTGAACGGACCACACCACAGCACTTACCTCCCCACGTAAGACCCAAAAGAGAATGAATCGAAGAATAGGTTAATAAAAGATCAGCTTTTGCCAATTACGTGAGGCAAAGCAGCAATTGAATTAGTAAGAGGTCAGGGGTTTTGATCAGTGTAATTGACCACCACCCTCTCAAAGCAAGAAGTTCTGGTGCTGGCTTGTGTTTTTGTAAAGTAAAAGTTTTATGCTCTTGGCTGTGTGAATTAGAGCTTTTGTAAATGAGAACAACTGTTTCAAGCAGTGCAATTTAACACTAACTACTTGCAGATCTAACACTAACAGTAAAGATTATTTCTTCTCAGCCATATCCTCCACAACTTTAACCCTACCATCACTCTGCGTGTGCAGGAGTGCATGTCTGATGCCATTATAATGAAGTAACCCAGAATTATTCAGTAATATTTTGCTCCTAAGTATCATGAACAGGCATCATCAGTGTAAATGACCAACACTGAATGTAAAATCTGATTGGCAAGCAAATGGTTCAGCCGCTTAACGTTACCAACACCAATCAAAGCTCAAGTACTTAGTCCCCTTACAGCCACTTCATCCACGCAAAGGGATGGGGACTTGCGTGGGTTTGGAGGTTTTTTCTCCAACGGTTTTTCTTCAACTTATGTTTAGAAGCAACAGGGATTAGAACAACAATATTTGTGGCTTCAGCAGTTAGCTTTTGGGACTATTAAAAAAAAAAAAACAAAAACAAAAACCAGGCAGAAAACATATTACATTTAAAAATACACCCTTACCTTGATTTTGGTGTTCCAGATTGTTTCCACACAAAAACCCAGTGAGGAAAAACAGCCAACAGCTACAAGCAAGATAACTTAGATAACTTGCGCTTGCAACAGTTGGCTGCTTGTTGTTATTAATTAGTATGTTCATTTAGAACCAAAACAGGAGAGGGGGAAAATAATAATAATTAAAAAAATCTATTATTTCCTTTCCTCCCACTACTATAAAAGTTCTCCAAGTGGCCATTCATCACAAGTGCATAAGAAGAATGTTTTTGCCAAACAGATTTCTCCTTCCTAATGCTCTCCGTATCAGTTAGATTCTTATTTAACAGTGTTAATAGAACAAGTAAAAAATGTTGAGGTGTTAATATTAACTGCTCAGTAGTACAAGGATACCAAGAACAACAAATTGATAGTGTGTTTTAACAGTGCCCAGCACTGCTGTTCTGCAGACACTTACAGATCTCAGGTATGTAAATGAATGAACAAGTTCTTCAAAGGAAATTAAAATGCTTTTTTTTTTCTGATTCTGTAGTGTATGTGCTGAAAAATAGTGAACAACAGTAAAATTATTCTGGGACAATTTTTAAACGGAGGGGGTTTAAATGGTAATCTGCACGATTGCTACTTATCTGTAGTGTAATATTTATATTCTCATCCTTTGTCACCTTGAAGGGGAAATAAAGTCTGCCCTTGCAGGGAACTGCACAACATACTTAAAGTGATAATAATTATTAAGCAGAAAAAAATGCATAGGAAGTGATCTGACAAGTAGCATGCTGCGTGATGTGTTAATCATCCCACTAATGAACGCCCAAACTCCAAGCAGAGATGAGTGAATGAATGGACAGATGGACAGAAAAAGATGAAAGGCTACACATCACTTACCTAGCATCCCGTCCCCTCCTGCCTTTAGTGCCTGAGTTGTGCCTGCAACAGTTTTGGAAGAATCCAAGTGTCCTTCGTTATTGAGAATGTCTGATGTCTCCCCATTGGTGGCTATGACAGAGTCTGGGATTATTCCATGTTTCTGTGGAGAAGGAAAAGCAATGCTTTAGAGCCTGCTGCTCAGAAAAGGGAGGATTGCTCAGCTGTTCTTGTCCTTGATGTTCTGAATAAAAAATTGCTTCAACCGTCCCATTAAATACGGCTGGAAGTCAGAAAAGAGCACCGACTGTTACAGTTCTCCATTTAGCCATTATGATAGAAAGCATGTGATCCCACGTTGGTTTTTTGTTTTGTTTTCTTTTTTTTTTAAAACACAAATCCACTGTGTATGTTTCTGAGAGAAGCAGAAAAGCAACTACTTAATACCCCAGACTATACTAAGGGCTCACAGTCAGTATTAGGGAGAAGGACTTTATACAGAAAGTTCCTGAAACGTCAACTTACAGGCAACTTGAAAATAAAGAGATCTCACTGCCGAATAGATTAAAATTTTCTGCAAAAATGTACAGGAGGAAAAGGTCAGAGGTTGAATGTAAGTTTCTTTTATTCCTCTTGCATACCTTCAGTTGCTCCTTCAGCACAACCACTTCATCTCTAAGGACATCCCGCTCACTCCTTATGGAATCAAAGAAATCTTTCTGCCTCTCTAACGCCTGAGTTCCCAACACAGACAGAGGGCGAGGAGATGTGAAGAAAGGAAGGGAGACAAGTAAAGACCATGAAAAGCAAGTGTAAACAAGAATGAGCAGATTTGAGATATTCAGAGATTCATGGAAGTGGCATGTATGAAAAAGGTAAAGTTTACAGATTAAAGGACCAAGTCTACATAGACACAGATCATCTTCAAATCCAAGAAATGCACAGCTTAAGTCAATAAGCAGGAATCCCTGCTGAGGACATTCGTAGGCCCCACTTTTCATTCTTATCTACCAGACAAGTTAATTCATATCCATAGGACTTCAACGTGCACATTGAAGACAGGGCAATTCCCATGAGCGAACAAGAGGGCATGAAAGCAGCTCAGCAGATTTTAGTAGTCTTTTGATTTCATGGATGCAACACATTTCAATTAACTTGAAAGCTGCCAATAAGTCATCTTTAGACTGAGATGTACCATGTGCAAGTGCATATTTTGCTATTTACCGCCCCAATATTTCTATATAAATACATAAATAGATCAGTAACAAAAATCAGAACATTTTGCGTCTCAAATCGCTACATCTCAAGCATGGACAATTTGCCAGAACTCCTCCTCCAGCTTTATTCAGAAAGTCTTTCAGTGTTCATTGTTAAAAAAGAAAAAAAACATGCTTTTATTTAAGAGCAAGCTTCCATCTGGCATTGATAGAGGGTGGTGGGAAGGGATGAGAAGCAAGGGAGAATATGAGACTTTCATCCCAATAGCCCATAAATAGCTCTATTGCTGCTGTATCACACTTCAGTTTCTGCTCAGTCCACAGATTAACTCTGAATAAGCAAAAATTCAGTGCTGATGGAGCTGCATTATAAATAGCGCTTCCTTTGTCAATATGGAAAATATAGATGGTGCACCACAGCAAATCAATTACCCTAAGTCTTGAAACCAGACCAGCTGCTAAGTTTTTCTTGGATTTTATGATACCGGCCAAAGATAAATTGTGCTATTTGCTAGTTCACTGGTAATGCAGTAGTAAGACAGCCACAGCAAGCAAAGTCATCAGGGAGGATTATTTGTGAGGTTTTGTAAAAGCAGGATCAGCTGGGGAACGACAGCACCACTCTGAAAATGTTTTGGGGGTTGACAGTCCTACCCCTATTTTTTTGTCTTTCCACTCTATTGTTTCCTGAAGATCAGAAATTTCCCTGACATAGCTCTGCTGTTTCTGTTGCAGCTGCTGGATTTCCTGAGAGACAGGAGCAAAAGAAGAAGACAGAAAGCAGGTAACAGGGTTAATAAAGAAGGTCACGATGGCAGTGATGTCAGAGAATAAAGAAAGTCAGGTGTTAACGCGAAAGAGCATCTACGCGCACAGCTTCTGACATCTCCTCTAAACCTACGCTCCTGAAGACAATCTTACTATCCATGAGAGGAGCTAAAACAAGTTAGACAGTTCCATCAGTTTCCTCTGCATCTTCACAAACAGCTGTCAAAACCACAGCTTACTTCCTACCATGGACAAGGCAAAAAAAAGAAGTCCCGCTTCAGATAATATTTGTGAAAGCAATATTTCTATTAGTCAGTTCTGAACCTGTTTGGCTTGAAACACTACTATTTCTCCAGGTGAGAAATCTGAGTAGGGAATTAAATTCTCTGTGCCTCACCTTCTACACTCCTACTGCTAACTGGTAACACACTCATCAAAGAAGCCATTAAAAAAAAAACAACCCAAGAAGTTACTTACTGCAAGCATTTCTTCTCTTTGCTTCAAAGCCTCTTTGATTTCCATGAACTGAAACTGCAATATGCTATGAGCATGCTTCTCCCTCTCAAATTCCTACAAGTAATGAAATATTAATGAATTCTTATTGATCAAAAATAGCATCCCATAAAAAAATAATAGGAGAAAATAAGCCTAAACACAAAATTCTTACTGCAGTGCCATTTCTGAATATTCCTCTAATCACAATCCTGCACAAGTACAATTTTTAATTGTCCTTTTCTTATGAAAGTATTATTCCATCAAATACAGAAGTGACAGACATCATGTAGCCAGTTTTGTACACTGAGCAGCAGGCTGGCAGTGAAGAGCTTTTACACTCAAGTCCTACGGACTTCACAGATGAATGGATGGGAATTTAACCCCCTTTTTCCACACAGACATGTACTTCACGTTAGCCAGACACTGCAGACTTTAGAAAACCCCAACACACCATATATTCCAGGAACTATGTGTTTTGAAGTGCACTACAGTCAAATGCCCCAAGCTAAAGAGCCGGTTCTGAAAAGCTAACACAAGCCACAGCTTTATGATTTAACACCGACTCGCTGGCTGTCGGATGCTGAATTCATGTAAAACATAATTCAACTCTCAACCGAGCAGCTGTCGTATACTATATAAACTGTGAAACTCCCATGGGCCTTCGGAAGAGAGCTTTGTGTGAAAAATGCTCCAGAAGTCACTATAAAGTAAATTCAGAGGGTTTGTTCAAAGCTGGGATATAAAAGGACATGTGCTAATATCAATATAGCTGTACCATGTATAGAAAAAAAAAAAAAACCCAAACCACAAAAGAACCCAAATCACCTCTTCAGAAGTTGCTTAATACCTTATTTAAAATCTTGAATAGTAATTATTTGGTAGCTGCCTCCCTAAAGTCTCTCCCCCCCACCCCTTCCCTGTTAAATAACATATACTTTTATACATACTTTACTTTTTTCTTCATATTGCCGTCTGGATTCTGCCAGCTGTTCTTCTAACTCTAAGAGCGCATCCTTCAAGGTATCTACTTGGTACATGAAATTTGTTTTTTCATTGTCTAGTTGAGCATTTGACACCATAGCCTTTTTATATTTCTCTTCTACTTCAGCTAGAGAGTCCTGCAAAGAATAAACCACCCCAAAGCTGGTTATAAAAGACACTTTGCCAAGCAAACCCTTGAAAAGAAAATTAGGTACCAAACGACAAGCGCACCGACAACTCCTATGGAAACCATCACTAATCAAGTGCTTACCGACTATCCCGAGGTGAGGATAACCTCTTCAGTGTACCCACCAAACATCTGTTTACAAGCAAAGAACTTTACCTCAAGATGGATAAAATGTTCTGGTTTTCTGCTGCTTCAGCTTCTGCCTTCTCAGAGTTTTCTTCCTTCTCCCTCCTCCCCCTTCCCTGCACATTGGCAGCTCAAAGCAGCTGCTGAAGATGACAAGTTGGATTTTTTTTTTTTTTAAAGGTAAACTGGCCTTGATTTAAGATATTTTAGATGATGTCTTAAACTAAGCAGTCTGACAGCCACTTCACATAGACTTCAGGGATCCTTGCAGTGTGGGAACCACAGAATATATTGACTCAGGAATTAGAATTTGCCATGAAAAAGCTGCAGTTTTTGTGACCTGAGGTATCATTTTTCATTAGGTTTCCTATATCACATCCCTTCTTCACAAATTTACTCTGTAAGATATAATTCCCAAGGTCTCGAAAACCCCCTCCTTATCAGCTTGGCCTGAACAGAAGATACTGAGGTATTTACAATGACAGATGATGGCAAAATAAAGACCAGGATCACTTTCCATGTTGTGCAGTCAAACTTTGTTTCTGTATGAAAATCAAACACTGCAAAACAGTGAAAATATGCAAACAGGGAGGACATCGATTTCAATATTTCCATTTACAGATCAAGCAATTTTTCTCCGAACCGAAGTAATTCTAATAATTCCATTTAAAACACAAACGAGTTTCATATACTTCCCTTTATATTCAGCCAATGGAACTGAGGATGACAGTGGTGAGGTGATGACAAAATGAAATTCAAATCAGTTTAGTTTATATTCCTATTGACAAATAAGATCATTTGTCTTTAAGGACGTGTATTTTTCTGTTCCCAAACCACGAACTGCGTGTTTTGGTGCAATTTGTGGCCCAAGGATGAGAAATACCAAGCACAGGAAAGCTGTCAGGATTTAGCAACGGTGGCAGAATCAAACCTCAAAAATTAGCTGGAAAGGAAGTATATGCAATAAAAAATTACAGGAGGTGCTACACCACTCCTTCAGCATGCGACGTGTTGTTTCCTCCACATCAAGCGGTGCAGCTTAGGTGCAAATCACCACAAAGGGAAGTTAAAGGGACATAAACTGAAAAGCAACCTACATTTTTTATGCAGTGTGATTATTTTGCTACACAGTGATGAGGGAATAAAACCACCCAGATTTTACAGAAAAAGGGAAAAACTACTCCTTTTACATTAACAACTGGGGTGACCTTACTGCAGCCTTTCAGTATTTAAAGGGGCCCATCAGAAAGACAGGGACAGATATTTAGCAGGGCCTGTTGTGACAGGACAAGGGGGTGATGGTTTTACACTAAAGAAAGGGAGATTTAGACCAAAAAGACGGAATAAACTTTTTATAGTGAGGGCAGTAAGACCCTGACCCAGGTTGCCCAGAGAGGTGGTCGATGCCCCATCCCTGGCACCATTCCAGGTGAGGTTGGATGAGGCACTGAGCAACCTGCTCTAGTTGCAGATGTCCCTGCTCACTGCAGGGGCTTGGACTAGATGACCTTGAAAGGTCTCCTCTAACCAAAACTATTCTCTGATTCTGTAACTGACTTAAGATGGCAGCATCTTCACAGTGTGGAGCAAATGAACAGTCAGCATTTAATGCTGATAAATGTTATGTTATATGCCTGGAAGTCTACACAGATATTTGCAAGACAGCCTTTTCAAAAAAACACAGCTCAGGTTGCTGCTCTCTTATGAAGTGGTTGGTTAGTTGCTGCACCAAAATCCATCTTGCTAAAATGGATTTAAAACACATGTCGCTTAATGGAATTAGTAAGCAATTCTTTAGTGTCAGCTGCTGTGAGCATTCATTCTTCATGTAACAAGCATTGTTACATGGAGTTACACCTATGAAGATGATAAGGGGACTGGAGCATCTCTGTGCTGAGGAAAGGCTGAGACACCTGGGGCTGTTTAGCCTGGAGAAGACTGAGAGGGGATCTCATCAACAGCTAAAAGACAGGGGACAGGAGGATGGGGCCAGACTCTTCTCAATGGTGCCCACCAACAGGAAAAGGGGCAGTGGGAACAAACTTGAACCAAGGATGTTCCATCTGAACATCAGGTGCCAGAGCCTGGCCCAGGCTGCCCAGAGAAGCTGTGGAGGCTCCTTCTCTGGAGAGATTCCAAATGCACCTGGACAATGCAACCCTGGGCACCCTGCTCTGGGTGACCCTGCTGGAGCAGGGGGGTTGGATGAGACGATTGCCAGAGGTCCCTTCCAACCCCCACCATGCTAAGATTCTGAGTTTTGTTACAAGAATTGTTTAAGGGTGTCTTCTAACTACGAAACCAAAATTCTGATCTCCACCTCACACGTGTAGCTTTCAATAAGGTCCAGCATGCCTTGGAAAACAAAAACATACAAGCTTCTAAACACTGATTTTTCATAGCTCTAGTTCATCTTCCCATATTGGGATGTTTCCTGAATTAGGAAACTATAAAAAAAACCCAAATAATTTTAATTTGTTAGTCAAATTATTACCTTCTCAAAACAGCAAAGACAACATGCACTACTAATCAGCAGCCTTTCAGTTAACATTTGGAAGCATTTCTCACCACAATCCGTGGAGGTCAGAACAGACACTCTCCCAGTTAACGCAATGCTTTCCACACCATTTTAAATCCCTCCCAGAAGAGAAGCATGCAGGGTCAGTTCTAGGTCTCACACTGACTCTCGCAATGTTTAGTTGGTGTTAACAATAATACTCCCAGTCTCCAGCAAACCAGTACCTTCATTTCTTTCAGTCCCTGCATATATCTGCCTTCTACATCCTGAATCTGGTCCTTTAACTCATATATATCCTAAGGGAAATGGTGAGAAAGGTGAATGATGCCACTGAAACCAAGGGGATGAAACACAGCTGATAGGGAAAAACAAGTATTCCAAATTCTCATTTCAATATTTCTATTGCACAGGAGGAGGTCTAATCCTGCCCTGAAGCCTTGCCAGACAATGAAACTTCTTAGTTATAAGTTTATGCTAATCCTGCTCTTCTTAAGGGGAAAAAAAAAAAAAGTCTTCGATTTTAAGAAGATGAAGACCCAGCTTCAAAGCCTCTGACCATTACACACCCCAGCCCTGCAGCCCTTCTCTACCCCTTTCACCCGTTACCACTCTCTTGGAGGAATTCTGGGCTTAAGGGCTGCCAAAGCTAGCCTGAAATATAACCTGTACTAGAGATGCAGGAAGAGACCGTATGAAAACCATTCATCTCACTAAAATTATTGCAATTAATTCTTACTGACAATTTCTGTAGTCAGTAATGGGAATATCAGCACCATTTTCAAGTAACCGTCTGGCTTATTAATTCATCAAAATCAAGGCATAAAAACATTCTGATCAAAAGAACCATAGTTAAGTGACAGATTCCTGAGAATTTATGCTCCTTTTAAGTATTTCTTACCTTAATTTCTCTAATAGATGCCTCTGTATCAGCTGAGATGGAGGTATCCCCACTGCCTCTTCGTGAGGGAGTCCCACCCAGAGAAGCTAAGGTAGCTGCTGACAGACTTGAGATGGTACGTGCTCCCTACAATCACACACCATTAAAAATGGTTATAACTTTTTTCTATCTACATTGTGGATTTGTAGTTTGGGGTTTTTTTGGAGAGTGAGGTTTTTGTTTGGGGTTTGTTGTTGTTTTGTTGTTGTTTTGTTTTTTTTTTTTAAAATACACATTACACCAACCCTTGTGCTTTTAAATTATGCAACTTTGGTTAAAATGGAACTTTCTAAGACGAAAAACCAAAAGATCAAGATATAAGGAGGGAAACTAATGAGAAAAAAGCTGATCAGATGTATTTAAACACTTCTAAAATAGGAGTTTGCATGGCTTAGCTTCTAAACGTGAATTCTAAATAAGACCGTTTTTAGGGGCTAGTACCATCTTGCCAGGTATGTTCAAAACTTGTAATAAAACATTTTGTGGGTGCTTCTGACTACCCCTCAAGCTCCTCTCCCTTCACAGCTATTGATCTGCAGCAATACCCACATCAACTGTTTTACTCTACTGAGGGTTCTGCTTTAAGCCAATTTTGCACTACTGCAGTATCTGCCTCTCTTTTATGATTATCTATTTTTACATAATAGCATCATTAAAATCTAATAAACAAACCCAGTATTCACATGGTTTAGCCTAAAGCAATTTCAGCAAACTGTTATTGAAGGTCGACTACTTAACCTCTGAGTAACCACAGAGGTTTAAACGTTTGTCTCGGAGGGAAAAAAAAACCAAACCAAAACAAAAAAAGGAGTAGTACCAGAAGGCTCCTATAATTCAAAGTTTTGCCCCACAGTGGATATTCTGTAAGGTTTCTGTACACTCACTGCAGGTTCTACCTACCAAAGAGCACGTGAGGAAAGCAGTACCAGCAGAAGAATTCAGAAGATCCTTCTTACCTTCTCAAAGTCTTTTTCTGGCCTTTCCTCAATCTGTAAAACAAAGATTTAGAAGGAATTGTTATATAACAAAGGACAAGGGATGGCAGGAAGAGATCGGAAAGGGAATGGGAAAAGAAGAATGGGAAAAAAAAGAAATAAAAACAAACCTAAAGCTTAAAAGCTTTGATAAGTATTCTCTGCTTGAGACAAAAGGTGACTCTGACTTCAAATATCCAAATAAGGCTGAGACTACAAAAAACTGACCCTCAAGTCAAATATCAAGGACCAGTCTAAATAACTAACTCTTTTATGGCTTCACTGGAATTTACTAATTCAGAAGAGAGATCCTGTGCTAAAACTAGTCTAGAAGAAACAAAACAGTGCCAGAAAATTACCATGGACACAGCTTAAATTCTTACAAGAAAGTTACAGAGCAAAACCCACATAAAATCTCAGCAATTTTTTTTTTTTTTTTTTTTTTCCCCCTTCATGGGAACCATTCTATCAACTTTTTCCTGCTCTGAAAGCCAACAAAAGATACACATTTCTAAGAGCAGAAATTGAAAAATCAAGTGTTCTGCCATTATTCACTTTGCTGTTGAGGGGGAAAAAAAAAAAAGTGTGTTTCACAACAGAATATTTTTATAAGTAAGTATCTCCATCTAAAATGGAACCAAGTGTAAAAAGGGCAGAATGAAATGAAAAGCTCAGCAGAACTCAAGAAATCCAGAACACGTCAACCTCTCCTGGGAACATTTATCACCCCAGTCAAGATGGTTTCCCATCAGACTTCTAGAAAATTCATGTTTTCCCTAAAAAGGGAAGGGACAAAGTGAACAATGACTGAAAAAAAGAAAAAATGATCAGAAGAGATCTGCTTCAGGGAAAGGCACTTTTACACTGACAACACACCTCACATCATAAATTCCCTACGATTAACATAAAAAAAAATTACGACACTGGCGTCAAAGCAAAATAAAGCCAGACTTAAAGCACTAGATACAAACTTTACAAAGACACTGAACACACAAAGTCCTAAGGGGGAAAAAATAAAAATAAAAAAAACCCAAGCAACAAAACTCTGAATTTGTATGCAGTAAGAGATGGTCACAAACAAAGGCAGATATTTCAGTTCAGACTCAGTAAAGAGGATGTCCTGACTTCTGCAAACAGCCTATTATTTTCAGGCCAGACAGCTCCAAGTGGTGGATTTGGCAGCCTTCCAGCCCAGCCAAACACTAGGTGGTTGTTTATCAAGACAGTTGTGGCAGTGTAAACATTGGCATGTTACCAAAAATTAGTGTATACACACACCCACACCCAAATCTACCTGCAAAAATTTATGCACGGACTTTTACAAAGTCTACCTCATGGCTTCAAGGCACAACTAAAAATATCTTTTTCCTTAGCCGTTTTCAGAATGTCCTCTATTTTCTGAATAATAATAATAATAATAAAATATATATTTAGTAAGATAAAGAAGGAAACAAATATTGATATTGTTTAATGATGCATCACATGAGTCTAATAAAAGGCTCTGTTTACAAAGGGGAAAATGCTGAAGACAATGTGGTGAGAGATATACAGCAGACTTTTCTACTCAGAGCGCTCCTAACCATACCCGAGAAGCTTGCTACTACACTTTTACTGTAAACCAGTCATTAGTAATTCTCTAAGGCAGCATAATCTTTAATAATTAAAGCGATTAACTTCTAAAATTGAGGTAGTTTAAAAAAATTGAGATTTCATTTTCCTTAGTGATGTTCTCATATATACACCCACTTGGTGCCATGAATGGAATACCCAGAGCATTTTCTCCTCAAAACTAGTAACGGCCACTACTAATTTATTTAAATATTAACATTTCCAATTTTAATCAGTTTTGAGCAAAGCCAGTTCCTCACTCTAACATACTATCTGTTCCTTACAAAGATGCCTCCTGCTACACGACACTTTCCTGAGCGCAAAAATCAGTCTGAAACACGCAGCATTTAATGTTATGGTTACATGGCAGTGATACATCAAAAGCTGTAAAAAATTTCTTGTAGAAAGACAGAAATCTGGTTTAGATTAATATTTTATATAGTTTTTATTCCTCTCCTCTTTAGATGGATGTATTCACAGTATCACTTCTTGAAGAAGACAAATGGGGCTTTCCAGAAGCAGTCAGCCACCAGAGGGAACTCCAGCTTTTCAGCCTTCACCCTGTCCCCAATAAACCCTTTGGTGTTTGATCCAGTAAGAAAAATAAACCAGAAAAAGGTTGAGGGGTGGGGGGGGGGGGGTGTGGGTGGGTGGGTGGGGGTGTGGGGGGTTGTTTGTGTGGGGGGGGGGGGGGGGGGGGGGGGGGGGGGGGGGGGGGGGGGTTTTTGTGTTTTTTTTTTTTTTTTTGGAACTTTG